>JAUCNO010000279.1:339803-349834 GCA_032353835.1 Enteromius viviparus | reverse complement strand
GAGTGCTCAGGACCTCAGACTGGGCCGAAGGTTTACCTTCCAACAAGACAATGACCCCAAGCACACAGCTAAAATAACCAAGAAGTGGCTTCACAACAACTCCATGACTGTTCTTGAATGACCCAGCCAGAGCCCTGACTTAAACCTAATTGAGCATCTCTGGAGAGACCGAAATATGGCTGTCCATCAACATTTACCATCCAACCTGACAGAACTGGAGAGGACCTGCATGGAGGAATAGCAGAGGATTTTCTCAGGATTCACAGAATAATAGAACTTCCAAAAGAACAACATTTATTTGAAGCATTAATCTTTTGTAACATTAGACATGTCTTTACTCAATTTTTTAAGTTTTTATGTAAATGTTTTTCAATTTAATATTATTTTTTTATTATTTGATAAATAAAAGTATTAAGCACAATTAATAATGTATATATGTATAATATATCACACTTTCATGCTCAGAGAATATTGTTTTATGAACTATTTTAATGCATAACTATATCGTATTTGTAGAAGTCTCATTAAATGAAATAGCAGTGGGCTGTTTCTTGAACACTGCTCTTGTCTTTCGTTGATCAGTCAGACAAAAATTGCTGTCCCAAAGTCCTTCTAGAGGTATTTTCAGACATTTTCTCAAACAAATCAATGTTGTGATGTTACAGAGTTTATTAGATACCACAAACTCTTTGAACATTCTGTGAGTGTTTTTCACCTGGACACAGCTCAGTCTTGGTCTCTGCAGCAGTTTTTCCTTTAGCTCACTTGAGCTGTCAGTCAGCTATTGTTCCTGTGCTGATACCACGGGGTAAATGGTGTAACCCCATCTGTACACCTGACAGCCTGTAATGCTGCAGGGCACGACCGTATTGTGCTAATCACCCTAATCACCCGAGCACTCAGTCTGACCTGTGACGCTGGCATTGAGCGGGCGTCCAGCGAGTCACACGAGCTCAGCCGTGGCCTTTTGCCAAGCCAGAGAGAGAGCGCTTATTTGTCTTTGAAGTGGTGTCGGAGTGCCGCCCTGTTTTCACTTCACATCCATCCATATCCTCTTCCACGCCGGCTTAGTTTGCTTTGTATTTCTCTTAAACGGCCTAGGTTTGCTTTTGACATTGTTGGGGACGTGTTAATATGTAATATTATATAATATAGTATGTGATATATATATATATAGGGTTAGTTTTGAGTTTAAGATTTATACATCATAACATCAAAACTGAATAAATAATTGTTAAACTGTATCTTTGTTATGATAGGACACTTTTTGGCTGAGATACAACTATTTAAAAATCTGGAATCTGAGGTTGTAAGAAAATCGTAATATTGAGAAAATCTCCTTTAAAGTTGGAGATTTTAGTTCTTAGCTATGCATATTACTAATCAAAAATTAAGTTTTGAAATATTTACGGTAGAAAATGTACAAAATATCTTCATGGAACATAAACGTTACTAAATAATCTAATGATTTTTGTCATAAAAGAAAAATGTGTAATTTTGTCAACAAAAAATGTATTGTTGTCTATTTCTACAAATATAGCTGTGCTGCTGATGACTGCTGCTGTGCTTCAGACTCACAAATTAAATTTGTAATTTTAGAGTTGATGTTTGTAGGCTATGTTTTACAGATAATAATTACACAAATTACATTTTGTACAGTAGTACAGTACAGCTTTATCACACATAACTTTATTTTATTATTAATCGAATTGGACCCAAGATGATTTTACTGTTGTTGTAGTAACAAAACTGTCATGCGCATCAGACTTATTTCAGTGTTTTATTTGTGGATATTTCTGTTAACTGTTGGCTTTGTAAATTCAGTTGAACAAAAACAAAGTGTATAATGACTTGTTTATTATGCATCTTTCAGGACGACATTTGTCTTTTTATCAGTATGATTTATATAGAGAGCTAATAATAGAAAAAGAGTGTGCTTGCTTTTTCCGTTTGCTTGTTTTCTCAAACACTGTATTTCCAACTTATTGACACAAACTTAATTCCTGAAGTGAACTTTTAGTTTGAACTGTTTTGCACTGCTGTCTTGTAGGGCTGAAACGATTCCTCAAGTAACTCGATTACAAAAAATTATTGAGGCAAAATCCTCTGCCTCAAAGCCTCTATTAATTAAGTTCATGTCACGTTTTTTCGCAATGATTTTTGTATTACTGCGACAATGCACTTAGGCTTACGTCACCCACGAAGCGGAAGGAGACTGCAGTGTTTTGATTTGAGGGCGTGAGCGTAGACTAGTGCAGCCTGGGTAATGGAAGGAAGCAATAACAAAGTGATGAGCAAAGAGACAAAATGAACAGAGAAAACGTCAAAAATGTCCTGCTCAGAGACCAGAGGAGGACTGTCACCCGAGACCAGGTGAATGGATGGGATAAACCGCAATGGTCAGTGCAATACTGCACGAATGATGTGGAGGGAACACCAATGGCGAAATCAAAGTGGCCGGAATTCATTCATTTTAAATGCAAGCTGGAGGCGAGAGCATCAAGGAGAGTTGAAATTAACTTTATTGTAATGAGCTATGATGCGCTTCAACGGCAACCAGTCAACCAGTGCTTGGCAGGGCGGCAAGAGCAAATTTTGACGCTCTCGGCGGTGGCGGTGTGAACGCACGGTTACACTATAACGGAATATTGATCAGCTTATACCATGGGTACTTATCAAAGTTTACTGTCAAAAAAAGTTGTGCATGGCTTTTACGATTAAACACGTAATATGTTTTTAATACTATGACATATTTAGAATGTTTTATTTACGTGTTAAAAATGTCCATATATTTAAATGTTTGATCAAATTATTGCTAGGGACAATTTGGTAGTGGCTGGATGTTGGTAGGGACATACTGTAACCCTAGCATCCTGCCCTACCTGTGATGTCTCTCTGCAGGTGTTTGAGACTACAGCTTCAGCCGCTGGCGTACCTGTGGCGTCGAGACCAGGCCGAGCTGCTCAGAGAGATCATATCAAGTGGCCTTCAAGCCCTCCTCATCAAAGTGGCGGCGTACGGTGAGTAGTGGGCAGGACTTGAGCAGTCCAGCGACCTAATAAACTTTCACAACGATCCTCACAACTGATAAACAGAGCAAATGTAATCTTAAGTGACATTAAAGGGAAAGTTCATCCAAAATTTTTTATTCTGTCCTGAATTACTTACTCTTAAGTCTTTCCAATTCTGTAGGAACTATATTCATATTCAGAACAGAAATTACGATATTGAGCTCTCTGACCCTCCATAGACAGCAATTATCCTGACACTATCAAGGTACAGAAACATAGCAAGGAGATGGATAAAATAATATGTGGGATATCAGGGGTTCAACTATAATTTTATGAAGCTACAAGAATACTTTTTTACAGAAAACAAAAATAACGAAAAAATAATAATTACGTTACATCACTGTAACATCTTTGTAAAAATCTCGGAAACATCAGTGTATCATTAGTGTAATATCTCTGTAACATCACTTGAATATCTCCGTAACATCACTGTAACGTCTTATTAAAATCTCGGAAACATCAGTGTAACATTACTGTAATATCTCTGTAACATCACTTTAATATCTCCGTAACATCACTGTAACGTCTTTGTAAAATCTCTGAAACATCAGTGTAACATTAATGTAATATCTCTGTAACATAGAGCTGGGCGGTATGACCGAAAATGTATATCACATTTTTTTTCAAAATTATATCGATGTCACTGTGTTTGACAGTATTTTTTTTCTATGCATGACAAGATGACAACATTTAGCCTACAAATGATGGTTGTTTGATCAACGTAAGATTTTTTAAAGCCGAAGTATTTCCACACAACTGACAAGGCTCTCTTTGTCTGTGAAATTAGGTGCGTTCGACTTCATGCGGCGCCGCAAGAAATCGGCTGCTGTCTTACAAAATGCATTCTGGTAAGATCATTTGACCAAACTTGATCGGCGCTGCAGCCGCCTTTCGATCACCATGTGCGGCCGCCTCTTTACTCCTCCCCTGACTGCAATGGGCAGCTTTTGCCAGCCGGTGGCAGGCTAGTGTAGTGCATCTCGAACGCACCTATTTTCTTCGTCCATGCTGGTAACACGCTCAACACACACACAGGCTGTGCTTCCACCGCTCTAATGCAAATGCAGATGCATACAGCTTGTCGGCGGGACGTTCCGCCGCTTTGTGTTCCCGACGCTTTGTACGCATACACTCACTGGTATTGCGGTATATGAAAAATGAATTTCATGAAAAAAAAAAAAACACCGGTATCCGGTATGAAAAGGTATACCGCCCAGCCCTAATTACACCTATGAAGAGAGAGACCCCAGAACACACAAAAACCAAAATTTGTGTGTGTGTGTGTGTGTGTGTGTGTGTGTACACATATATAAAACAAAGTGAATATTAGTTTAAATAAAATGTTACGGATACCACAGCCTCTGTCTGAAGAAAAGTGATTGATATATAGTTGACTTATAATTATTTTTAATGCTTTCAGTGCACTCTCATTATAAAACACTAAAAATGGCTGTGAAAATCCAATAATATTATCCAATAACATTATTTACAAGATCATACACAACGTGCATCACAAAGCCTAATTAATGCATTCATGTACTTTTACAATGCATCATGTGTGTGTTGTCTAAAAATCCTATCATTTGTATCTCCTTTCACTATCACAGCGGTTCCTGCCCTGTCTGAAGGCTCACCTGGCTGGAGGATTGTGAGTGAAGTAGGTGCAGTAGACCGAGTTGATCTGACTGAAGTTCTCCATGTCGCTCACGTAGAGATGAACCAGGAGCACATGCTTGATTAGCAGGCCTTTCTCATGCAGCTGTCCTGCCAACACACACACACACACACACACACACCGGTCAATTAAACAAAGAGCTGCTCAGATCTCGTTAGAAAAGTTTGCAGCTGAACTTCTGAGGATCCTCTGACTCTCACCTCAGGCTCAAACCGGCATAAACACAGGACATGAACACGCTCTGGTAAAAACACGCACAATGGAGGAACCGCAGCCCATTAGAATTTCACACGGCGTCAAGTTTGTTTTTCCTTTGCAGGCGTTTGCGTTTCAGCGCACAAGAAAGCCGCTCATTAAATATTAACTTGTTTAATATTGTCTCAGCGCTGTGAAGGCTGTTTGGTGAAGTAAGATGAAAAACATTAAATATGCTTTTCATCTCCAGCCGCTCTTGCTTACGATTTTTCTCTTTGCTCATACGGGCCACTCTTTAAAAGTTCTGCGGGCGATAGAAACGGCCTTTCGTTCTCCGGCTTTAATTTGAAGCGTCTGTCGGCGTGACGGAGTCCCATCTAAACGAGCCGAGTGAAGAAAAGTACGGCCACCGAATAAAGAGCTCTCTGTACCTCTTAACAGTGCATTTTGCCAGCACAACACCAGGGAAAATGAAAGCGTGTTTGGAACAAAGGCCTATTTGCCGTCAGCGTTTGATGGGCTGAACAGAAGCAGCGATCGACGTTCTTCGTTATTTCTTCACAGTCGTCGGGGTAAATTCAGCACACTACATCTACAGTATGCTGTGATCTCACAGACAGAGAGAAAAGAGTGCAGTTCTCTTACTCTGCAGGAGTGTGAAGACGTGCCGGGTTTGGCTCTGGACGTCTGGGTGCTCGGAGTGAGGCGCTGTTAGACCGGATATCCACTGGAAGCCTGCCGGACTCCTGGACGAGCCTTTAACACACACACACACACACACACACACACACACACATCTAGTACTTTACTCACGAGTAGTGAGTACTGTGATGCAGAGCTCATATCAACTACAATCACAAAGTCAACCAATCCAGTGATAATGCTACTCCTCTGAGAGAGTTTAAAGGTCCTTGCACACTAACTCCCAAGTATTTGTGTGTGATTCTGTATCTGTCATCATTTCATATCAAAACGGACACAAAACGTGAGGAACATTTCGGAGCGTGTAAAATGACCTTTACTGTGAAAGAGTCTGTCAGCACAGTAATTACAGCACTACTGTAACTGACTAGTTAGACATGTGACTGTCAAGAGGCCTGAACATGACTTAAAATCAAGACAAACAAGCACTAAAATAAAGATATTTGCTATATTATATGTAATTCAGCCTATTAACTAGCAAGATTTCGAGACTTGGAAAAAAAAATCATGAAAATTAACAAAATAGAATTATTCCACTGTCATTTTTATAATAAATACACAGTTTTATTTAAACTTTCAAGGACTAAAATATTTATCAGGTATAAATTGTGAGTTAAAAAAATCGTATTCGCTATATCAGGATATATGAGGTTTTTATACCAAAACAATTTTGTTCCTTAAAACAAAAAAATACAAATAAAAACAGATTCTAAAAATGAAAACCAATTCAGAATATGAAACTATAATAGTATCTCGGTACAAAAAAAACTAAGTTTTAAAAAGCCTTTATAAGAATAAAAACCATTCAGCTCTTATAATATTTAGAATCCTGATTGCTTTTATTTTTATTAATATTTACCATTTAATAATAATAATAATAATTAAACAATGATACACTGCTAACTGTACTTATTGACACTCGTCTTGAAGCAGAGCTGTCACCGGGAGAGGCCCTTCAAATACTGTACGCTTGTGACTCTGGCCTGGACAATATCATGGCACTGAATTATTAAAATAATACAGAAATCCACTACAGAATATCTAAACACCATGGAATTCATGATGGTAATATTCAAAACACATGGTTCATACCCAGAAACACAGCATCACCCAGGGCTGTCCCCGACAGAGCCAACTGGAAACCTGATGCAGTCTCTTGGTCTTTTTATTTTGTTAAAGACTGGTCAGTGCATGAACACACTCTCTTACACACACACACACACACACACACACACATCTCACCCAGCTCCGACTGACAACTGCGCTCAGTGTTTGATGGACATCCTCCCTGGACGTCTGGAGTTTTATCAGCATATTCCAGCTCTTCTGTCATCCTGTCAATGGCGTTCTGGCAAGGACATCTAGTGAGAGGCAGCAGCCGCCCTCCGGAGCCCTGCAGGAGAATAAATCACACAAACACCCCTGAAAACACACGCTTGATCAGCCAACCTGCAGGCTCATACTCCACAAAATAAAGGAATATGATGATCATGTCACTGTGGAAGCCCACTTCCGCCACAAAGAAAACATGCATTCATAAATATTACACAAGTGTTGAAAAAAAGCATAATTATGAGATAATATCACTTTTCAGTACATAATTAATGATGGGGACATCAATTGAAGAAGTTGTCATTATTTGTATTATTAGCTGTAGTTATCAGATACTATTATATAATTCTGAAACAAGTGTCAAAGTTATGATACAAAGATAAAACTGTGATAAAACATCAAAACTATGAGATGTCAAGTGATAATAAAGGTAAAAAGTAGGTAAAAACACAAGATGATGAGATACCAAGTTATAAATATTGAGATACCTATTCTCAAACTGATGAACGGGTTTCATATTTATGAGGGAAGGGGGAACTACATTACTACATGTTGAAAAAGATTTGTTTTCTTCATTTTATATCCCATAATTACTTTTTCTAGCATAATTATGATTTTCCAAAGCATCTTTCTGTTCATTATGCAGCAAAGCTGGGCTTCTGTATGTCTGTGAATACTGTACACGTGTTTTCAGGTGTCACTGGGGTCACACTCAGGGGGTTTTGGCAAGAAATCACTCTCGTATTTGTTTTTTTCTCACAGTACCATTTGTGATGATAAGCAAGAAGACCCCCTTAAACGGCACGCACACCACCTGATTACAGCACATTTTTAATAAATATTTCAGATCTCTTTAATGTCCTGCTGTCATCTGCAGTTGGCCGTATGATAATTAAATTAATTATCCTCCAGTGTGTCTGTGCAGCGAGCGCAGAGGAGGAGCAGCATTAATTCAGGGCAAACGCTGCCCCCCCCGGCGTCCTCTCGCGGCCGGAGCGCTTTCCTCCAGAGCCCGTGTCAGCGCCGATCTGTCAGCGTGACGGAGAGTCCTTTGGACTGCTGTGTGTGGGAGCTTCTCTAGCAGAGCGGGGCAGGAATCCCCCTGCGCTGTGGGGTGAGGACTCGGCAAGGCGCGCTAAAGGCCGCATGGCTGCGAGAGCTGCCTTCTTGCGCGATGTGTTTTTATCCCCTCCAAGCCCCTGATCCTCCACCAACACACAGCAGAACACACGCATAAACAAACACGGCGCTGAGCAGAGCCAGCAGCTCAGACTGACCCAAAACACACATACAGCTCGTCTCTAAACTTCTCATGAGGAGCGAGGACAGATCCCACAATGCAGCATCATCATGCATGCTATAAAGCACATAATTCTGCTACTGTGTTCTCATCCAGCAGCTTCTGGGTATCAGTCTGATTCACTTCGGTGAAATTTTGAGTATGATTAAGGTCTTAGATTTCTCCCATGAATCTATCATATGACTCCAGAACACCACATTATTCTGTACTACTCTTATGATGTGTGTTATTTTTGTATTTTTTGAAACCTGTTAGTAATAAAAACTGGGTTATGGAAATACTGACAGAATATTGCAACTAATGGCTACTGTAACATCAATCAGTGCAGTTCACATGCTGCACTGAACATGCGCATTGTGCTAAACATTAAATAAAATTTATTATAATTATGATATAAAAAGAGCCATAATTAAGGTGCTAAGATAAAATTATTAGATGAACTTGAAATGGTGATACTAAGTCTTAATTATGAGATAAAAAAAAAATTATGAAATGTTATGACATAATGAGATAAAAATTCCAATTCAAGCCATGATTATGAGATAAAACTTCTAAATGAAGATACTAAGCCATAATTATGAGATCCAGTTAAAATGATGATTCTAAGTCATAATCATGAGATCAAAAGATAAATTATGAGATCTTAAAGGAGTCATGATGCTATTTTAAAAATCATTGTTTGGTGTAACTGGATGTGTTGACATGTTATCCTCTACGCCTCTTTCTAATACATAATTTTCCAATAAAGTCCCTCCTTCCGACAAGCACAGTCTAATTTGATTGGCCAGCTGTCACAGTGCATTGTGATTGGCTGAATACTACAAGCATGCATCGGAAGTGTAACACCCCTCAGTCCAGTCGCATGTTTTTTTTTCATGGCACGGACACGATTATTCCTCTATTTTTCATAAGTCCAGCACGAATAGATGAATCCAATGGAATCTTAGTTTTACAAACGTGCTGAACTTACTAAATAACGAAATAATCTTGTTCCTGACACAAATAAATAGATTAAATGCTAATTTTGTGATACAGTCACGACCTGCCATGCACCCCTTTCGATAATGGCAAGTTAAGCTTTCAAAGCTTAATAATGTCTATTTAATAATGTCCTTAGTTCTCCAATCAGTTCAAGCCCAAAAGAGGAACAGAGTCGTGTGACAGACACAGAGCTCACAAACCTCGCCTTATTTCTTTGCGTGAACATTTGGACAGCATTATGCAAATATTACCACATCTTGATGCAGATGTATGGGGGCATGTTTTTGGTCTGGATCTGGAATCTTTTTTAGATTGAATAAGTCCTTTTGTGGGAGCTTTCTAACTCTGCAGATATACATGCACAGCTACATACCACACTAAAGAAAAGAACAAATAGAAATCGCATCATACGATGTCATTATGATACAAACATTCAAATTTGAGATTTAAAATTCAAAATACTATGCCATAATTATAAAATTAAATAATTATTAATTATAATGTTAAATTCTACATATTAGATACTAAGACATAATCATATTTTTTTCTCATATTTATGACCAGTATCTCAGTCTTGAATTATGTCAAAATACCAAAGCATTCATTTGTTTATCATGATGCAAAAACAGGCTTCCACACATGTGTGAATGTCAGGAGCAGGTTCATGCCACATTAAAACATGAGCAATTGTGTTCAACATGAATTCTTATGCATGAGACAAACCCACACAGATGCAGAGCACAAGGGGAGAAATACTGGAGCGTGTCGGCATGAA
>JAUCNO010000279.1:328474-339703 GCA_032353835.1 Enteromius viviparus | reverse complement strand
ATATTGACAGAAAAACACAGAATTGTTGACATTTTTGCAGATTTATTAAAAAAGAAAAACTGAAATATAACATGGTCATAAGTATTCAGACCCTTTGCTCAGTATTTAGTAGAAGCACCCTTTTGATCTAATACAGCCTTTTTGGGAAAGATGCAACAAGTTTTTCACACCTAGATTTGGGGATCCGTACCCACTGTAAATGATATAAGCTCTTTAAAATTTAAAACAAAATTTTGAGAGCAAAAAAAAAGCAAAGAACGTATTGATCTTTAAAACAAATTCACTCCCTCCCTCTTCCTCCTTTGATTTGATTTGCCATCGCAAATATTTTGACACTGTTAGACTACAGAGACAGACTATCCTGTGAATTAAAATTTTACAACATTTTATCATCCTCGTAACACAGAGAGTGGTGCATAATGAAGTGCATCTCAAATATTGGAGGAGGGACAATTCAGCCATATCTGATTATTTTAGTGGGGTAGGCAGTGAGGGGCTTGTCCAATGTCTATATGGTTACGACCCTGCATTTATTTAACAGAACTGTACATGTGTGAAAAGGACCTGTAGCCGGAATGCCATTAAATCAAGTTAAAAGGACATTTTCAACAAATAATCATAAATGGCATTTAGATGCGTATGCGAATTGGAAATTGCTTCAGTACAAATAAAAGCTGAATACAACGACAAACTGTTTGATTAAATTGCAGATTTTGTCAATTTGCTGAAAATAGTCAATTTAGCAATTCAGCAGGTTTTACGTATAAAAGTGATTGATGTTCGTTCAAATGTACAAAAAGGCACATACAATTACTTACAAAACACATGCTTAAGTCATGTCTAATTTGCATGACTATATCACAACACAAAACAAACCTAACCACAAACACACATATCCCATACAGAGGTGTTTGTGTCAAACCTAATACAGCGTTTACACTGACTGATCTGTACGATCACAGTAAAAGCCCCAAGGTCACAGTACAAGGTCACCCTCCCACAATAGATGACTATTCTCAGACAGCAAACAGGCAGGTTTCTGCGTTTCACCTCACACACTGCTATTACATGATGCACACAAACCACCCAGTTCTAATCAATGGCATGCACTAGCATTTGCATAAATGGCTTGAGCCAGCAAACCCATAATTCTTTAAATGTCCTCCCGTCACAACATAATTTAGGAAGCCAAGAGTAAGCTGGTGAGGCAGACGGAAAAAATGACTCTCCCTCCCCTGCCATTCAAAGTCAGTGACGACACAGCAGCCGATTGGTATTCTGTGTGTGTTCCAGTCAGAACCGTCCCTACAGACAAAACACCTTCAGCCCAGCCATGCCTACAGGCCCTCCGGAGGGGACACAGTCACTGTGCTATTTACCCCCACTCTGACCTTTCACTGGGTACTTCGTCTCTGCAGCCTCCAGCTATGGGTACTGTGTGACCAACCTTTACCAACCCCTGGCTTAATGTCTGATCTGAAGATATTTCTCTAATGCCACGTTACTGCATGCTTATTTCCTCCGCTGATGCTTCTCACAGTTTGCCTGTCAATATGCAAAGGAAGCGAGCAGGACTGATAGAGGAAGTGGTGCTGCAGCACTTTCAGCCTTAAATCACTCAGGTCCAGGGACGGCAACCATCACACTTCCTCTTTAGAAGTTTATGTATGTATGGTACGCAGAAGGGTTGTGGCGACACACGACAGTATTGTGTATCAATGATAGTAAAAAATATTGCCTGGGGCTGATGCTTTTGACGACAGATCATTATTGTTATTACTATCATCAGGCTAGTAATTTTATATAATTAATATTAGGGCTTACTTGGGCCATCGTATTTCTTTTTACAGGTGTCTGTGTAAAAACCTGAAAACATGACTTCATGAACGTAATGGCCAGTCAGAGTCATCTAGAAAAATGTGAAATAGTGTTGCTGTTCAGTGCATGCACTCTTTAGCAAATTTTCTCAGCCTAAACACTTAAGTGCAGACGTAAGTGCAAAGTAAGTATAAAATATTTATTAATCATACAATGTAAACAACTTCGAAGTGAAGTGTTATTATAGTGCTCACACTATAATAATAACAATAACTAAAATGTACATCACAGCACTAGCTGTAGATTACTCGCAGGATGTTTGTCGTGTCACTCATAAAAATATATCGCAATCAGTCATGGTGGAGATAACTACAATTGCTGTTTTGTACCTGTTGTAAAAGTCCCAAGTACAATGGAAAGCCAAATGCTCTCGTTCATTTTCTGATTCAGTGGGGCATGTTAATGAACTCTTTACTGATTGGCTTGCGTGAGAAAGTGTAATGTGAATTTTCTGCTCAAGTAGAAATTTTGGAACTGCGGAAGAAGCGACTGAGGCGAATATCTCGAGTCGACGTCAAAATGTCGCACATTTTGCATTGTTTGTTAGCCTGGGTAGAGCTGGGCGATATGACAGAAAATTTATATAACGGTATTTTTCAAAATTATATCTATGTCACAGTGTTTGACGTTTTTTTTTTTCCATGCATGACTAGATGACAACATTTACATATGATAGTTGTTTCATCAACGTCAGATTTTTTAAAGTCGAAGTATTTCCACACAACCGACAAGGCTCCTCTTTTTGAAAGAAGATCCTCTTTGTCTGTGACATTAGGTGCGTTCGACTTCATGTGGCGCTGCAAGAAATCGGCTGCCGTCATACAAAATGCATTCTGGTAAGATCATTTGTCCGAATTTGATCGGCGCTGCAGCCGCCTTTCGATCACCATGCGCGGCCACCTCTTTACTCCTCTCCCGACTGCAATGGGCAGCTTTTGCCAGCCGGTGGCAGGCTAGTGTAGTGCAGCTCGAACACACCTATTTTCTTTGTCCATGCTGTTAACACGCTCAACAAACACACTGGCCATGCTTCCACCGCTCTAATGCAGATGCATACAGCTTGTCGGCGGGACGATCCACTGCTTTGTGTTCCCGACGCTTTGTACGCATACACTCACCGGTATTGGGGTATATGAAAAATGAATATCATTTTTAAAAAATACACCGGTATTCGGTATGAAAAGGTATACCGCCCAGCCCTACTGTAACACCACTTTAATATCTCCATGACAGCACTGTAACGTCTTTGTAAAATCTCGGAAACATCAGTGTAACATTACTGTAATATCTCTGTAACATCACTTTAATATCTTCATGACATCACTGTAACATCTTTCGTAGCATTGTAACATCACTATAACATTAGTGTAACATTAGTGTAACACACAGAGGCAAGTAGCAACATAATAAAAGACACCTAAATGCAATAAGTAGGCAAATGTATTAGAACTGACCAGAACACATCAGTATTATTGATATAAAAGAGCGGATCAATTATGATTGTCAAGCACCATCATCTGGGAAGTAATAAATAAAACATACCGCTCTTATGACCTTGTGTGGGTCAAGAAAGCCACCAAAAAGCCATTCTGGCGGTGTGTACTAATAATCATAAAATGATTAATAAAACAGAGAAACGTTTCTTTCATCATCTTTGTTTCTGTATATCATTCCTGGTATTTTGCCATGTTCGGTCCGAGTGCTGTTTATCTGCATCATTTTTAAAACTGAACACGAATGTCAAAACAAATCTGCTAATAAAAAGTACCTCTGTACTTTATCTACTCCTAAAATGTGCGTATGTGTATTTTGAAGTAGTAATGTATACCCTTAAGATACTACTATGCAGTAAATAATGTGCAAAGACCCCAAATGTATTTTTTTTTCTCCCCTTAAAGCATGTGTTTATTTTGAAATAATGAATTTATGGACTGTAGAGTCTTATAACAACCCAGTAGCTGTTTTACGTGTAATGTTTATATTCGGTTTTAAAGCGTGAATGATTAGAATATAAATGTGGAGTTGTAAATCTTCTGTCCCTTTCTATTATTTGAAGGGTTTAAGATGAATTGGGATTACCTCTTGTTTTTTTTTTTCTATCAAAATCCCTTTTTTCCAAATCCCGTCCTGAGTCTTATCTGCGCTCTCCTAAATGTGTTTTTAAGCAGATAATTCGGTGTGTGAATATGAGCGATCACACCGCCTGTGTTTTAAACCCTTCTCATGCGCTGCAGGAGACAGAAATACACTTCAGAGGATCTTTGTGTTTTTGTGTTTGTTGTTTGTTTAGACCGGCACACACCGGATCTGTGTGTATTGAAGGAATGTTAAATATCACCCAACGTGGAGGTGCTTGCCCAAATGAGCCCTGAGCGATCCGGCGGCACAGCTTACCTCCACACCACAGCTCTTGACAAATCTTCCTCTAAAAGCAAATTCCCCACATGTCTGGAAGAGTGTAATTACGCATGTTTTTCTGCTTGGCTACAGGTAGAAGGGAAGATGTTATCAGCGCTGGCTTTTCACCTGGCCTCAGGCGGCGGTAATTAGAAATTAGAGGTTTGGGATGGACTTACACTGCCGGGGCCGTCGGGGAGCGCTGCAGTAATTGAGTCTTTTGTAGGCTTCATGGGTCAGGGCCGCGGGCTGAACTGCGTGTGTGTGTTCGGTGACAGAGGTGTGTTGTACATTCACATACACCACAGGTGGCAACACACACGCCTCAGAGGGCATGACGTGTGATAAAAATAACCCTTCCAGTTACTTTTGTATTTTTACTGAACAGCAACTGTAGATTATTTTTTAAAACCAAATGACAATATTTACCTACATTACTTTTAAACTGATGCATTGCAATATGTGACTTTGTACCACAGAACATAAGGGTATATATGTCAATTAATAACTAAATAATTAATCTCCCCATTGATGTCTGGTTTGTTTGGGTAGGACAATATTTGTCTGAGATACAACTGTTAGACAATCTGGAATCTGAGGGTGCAAAAATCGAATTGAGAAAACTGCCGAAAAATGTGTCCAAATGAACTTCTTACCAATCCATATGACTAATACAAATTCGGTTTTAATATGTTTATAAAATATCTTCTTGGAACATGACCTAATATCCTAATGATTTTTTGCATAAAAGAAAATCCGATGCACACAATGTATTGTTGTTTGTTAGTAGAAATATACCTGGACTAATGAGTGCTTCTGTGCTGCAGGATCACATGTATGAAAAATACAGACATTTTCTAAACATTCTTAAACAGCACAAACTAATCTGAACTCATTAACTCATTTACAGTCACAATTAATCTCGGTTAATGTTATCTTATGAATATGCTATAATTCATGCTTGTTTGCAGTACAAGATTTACAATGTTAGAAATGAATATAGCTGTGAACAAATAGTTTTTAACTTAAACTCACAGTAAATGGTTCCCATTGTGAATTTATCATGGTGCCCACGCATTTGGCATCTGCTCACTCGTCACCGGCGATGAGCGGCAGATATAAATTATAATCCTGTAATAACACTTGAAGGAAGATTGTGGGTAATCGCCGGGTTGACAGAAGACATTCAAACCACTTTAAGGGAGGAGATCTGTTGTTACGAGACAGCTGCCCACACAACACGCAAAGTTAAAGTCGAAGAAAATTTCTTCTCAACATTCGTGCCAACAAGTTCCTCTCTGTAGTCATGTCAGAAACCGGAGCAGAACTTCTCGGCGATCGCTCGCCACCTCTGAGCAGCCGAGCAGAAATAATTGGCTGGTAAATACAGCGGCGTCAGATATTCATGTAATTAGTTAATTGGTTGATTTGTGTGGGTGAGGATGGGCAGGCGCGGTGTTGTTTCCAGTAGTTAATTGGATGACAGTTCCAGTGGAAATTGGCATGTGTGAAGTTGAAAGGTCTGTTTATAGTGTTGCTGCTTTCCTTTTTTAATGCCTGCTTTATAAATTTATTTTCTGCAATTATACGGACACTTTCGGCATGAACTTTCCACTCAAATTGTTGCCATTATATTCGTATTATTTAAATGCAAACAACCCTTTCCTAAACATGAGTTTTAGTATTTTTTTGAGGCATGTGCAAATCTTGATGACAATCTGCTAGCACACGGAGGTGGTGTTTCTTCATCAGGTCTGGAGAAATGTGTCTCGGCAATGGTTGTGAATGGGTGCCATCAGAAGGATAAACAGTGTTTGAAGTATAAAACGTCTTAATGCAGTCTTCTCCAGATGATGGACTGGAGTGCTGTGGAAATTTCCCTCTAATTTTCTGTACAACAGAGGTCAAAGGTCACCAAAGTGGTTTAGACGTAATTTATATAATCTTTTTGGGAGGACAGAAACAAATCTCAAGTTGGCTTTTGTTGTGTTGTTGGTGTTTATGGGATTGCATTTAAGAGTCACACATTCCCAGCTGGATTCTAAAGTGATCAATCACTCAACAAAATGATTCATTATGAGCCGATCCAGGTCCACAGCCTTACAGGAACTCAGTCAGTGTCTTCATACATGTTCATAAGTGTCATTATAAATGCCTTTATACTCTTCATAAACATCATAAGTCGTTGTATTCGGTTTAATGTGCTTAATGTTTTTATTACTGCTTTTATGTTTTCAATATTCAGGTTATAAGACTGTCAGTTTTAACAGGCAGCGATAGACATCAGATGAGGTTATAATTGCGGCTTCGTTCCATTTATTGGATAAAAAGATTAAATCTGCGACATGTCTGCTGAATTGTATTCGAGGTACGGCTATTATTCCTCACACAGCTGTTGAATTTCAGATAAGAGCTCGAACAAATTTTCCGATCTCTCCTAATCTCGCCATCTCGCGTGTGTTGGTGCACACACTCCCCCTGCTAAGCTCTCGCTCACACACTCAGATCAGGTGATAGCACGCCGCTATTGTTTCGCTCAGGTCTTTGAGAGCATTGTTCAAAGGATAGACTGGCTCACCTTGCAGCGCGAGATGCTTTTTTCATCCATTCTAAAGCTAAAATGTTCCCCAACATGAATCCAATTTTCCTGCCGTTCTTCTCTGAAGGCAGGGATTAAAGGCGAGCTGTCAGTCTGTGCTCCTCAGATCCGGAGAACCGTCACCGGTCTGATGCTCTCAGCGCCTCGCACCGCTATCTGGAATCTGTGCGCTTAAATTCACCTCTGCGCTCGCTAGCAGATTTGGTTCACATAAGCATGTAGGCAGGGCATTGGCGCCGTTTAATGATGCTGTTTGTGATACTGGAGTCTCATTGATAAGAGCTGAGATGAGCTCTCTCAAAACTTTAGTTCACTCAAGTCTGCAAGGTCCTGAAGGTGCCGTCATTTTTCTCTTTTATTGTTTCTGTAATTTTAATGTAGCGTCTAATAATGTAAACTATTTCCGACCCGAATGACTTGCTTTCTACAACATCCCATTTGTTCTTTTCTATGCAATGACAGTGTATTTCAGTTTACTTTTATGTTCCCCAGAAAGTCGAAAACACGAGAGGAAGTAAGCAGTGATCCGTCCCTTTAAACATGACATGTTAATCAGTGTGTATTAAGACCGTTATTTTACAAGCTTTCTGAAATGTTATGTTTAAATATGCAAATGCTGCATTATCAGAGGAGATTTTATGTACATTTTTTTTTAACACACTAGAAAAAACAAACAAAAAAACAATACTTTTTCATTAGGTTATTAGGAGTATAATTTTGAATTAACATCCGTGTCAATGGTATATGAACATACCTCATCAGTAAAAACTGAATATGATTAGAAACAAAACTGTAAAGTTTGGTGTATATAAAAACTCCTGAAGTGGAGAAACAAACTCTTTAAAGGTTGACTGGATTGAAATCAAAACTTTAGCTGTAAATAAAATAAAATTCTTAAATGTGTATTTTGGAGTTTTTCTTTCCACTGGTCTGAAAGAAACATGTTATTAAAGCGAAACTGACCAAGCTCAAAATTGACTAATGCATGAAAACGCACTGGCTTTTCCTGCTGTGTCTCAAAGCATCAGACTAAAGAAGTATGAGAAGAAACCCTTCACATCTCTGCCAGTATTGTAAGAACTTGTGACCTAAAAAGAATTTGCTCTAATTTGATGCTCATGAAATCTAATGCAAAACTTGAAAATCCATTTGTGCCCAGTTCACCGGCTTGGAAGTTGACTGGATTGAATTTCAGTTTTATAGGATAATAATGAGTTAAAGACTTTTTGCAGGCATATCGCTCCTTGGGGCTCTGCTTGGACTCTGCTTGTCTAAAGGGCAGCGAGGATGGACGTGCAGGCAGATGAATGGAGCTTGGAGTGGGCTTATTTGTGCTTAATGTGCCATAAGGGGCTAAGGTAATTAGCTTTAGGTCAGGTAGTAAAACAGGTGCAGAGGAATGAACATCGTGCAGCTCATGTAAATGAGAGGGCCTGACTGCAGCTAGGCTTGACTGTCTGAATATTTTAGGCTGGCACGGAACGTAGTTAGTCCAGATCTGCTATATTCACTTGCTTTTCAGATCTTCAGTATGTCAGCATTGGCACAGAAATCTTTAACAGCTACAATGATGATGCACAGTGCAGTGATAAATTCAAGGGCTGTCAAGCATTTCAAATGTTTAATCCAGTAAAATATGTAATGTGCCAATTAATTAACCAGATAAATCTCAAATTAACTGTACATCAATTTTGGCTGAAAAATACCCTCAAAAGATCGTTTTAACAAGAAATTGTGTTAGATGATAAAAGCATCAAATGTAGTAAGTAGCGTTGGAAACAAATATTTTGATCCAATGTTCCATAAACAATGATAATAAGTGGTTATTAAATTAATATTGAAATAAGAAAGGACTATTTTTTTTAATCTAAATGTGAGATTAATGTGAGATTCACTGAGTCATTGAATAATTTATTTAACCAAGCCATTTTTTAACCAAATGAAGCAAGTGACTTTTGAGAGTCATGGAATCATTGATTCAGCTGATTTATTCAAAACCACAGATTCGATAAAACGCCGTTGTGTGTTGCTTTTCTGTGTTGTTTGTCGTGTTTGTCAGCAATTGCGTCGTAGTAAAATGACACATCTCTCTGGGCAGGTGTACTAATTCTTCCATAGTTAATTGCAATAAATAAATACCAATATTGTAATTATGCTTGCACCCTTATTCAGGTTCACCATACACTGATTCACACCCAGATACATGATTCAGCCTTTTCATTTTTTGCCTATATTCTTCTTGCATCCAAGCTATCAAATTATGCTGTGCCTCATCCTTTATTTAAAATCAAGACATTAATGAACGTATTATAAAACAGACCCCCTCTTAGCAGTTTGAAATCAATCATTAGAATTTGTTTAAAAGGCATGACTAATTAAAAAGGATATTTAAATAGGATTGAATTTTAATGGTGTTCTCCCTGTTACCTTTGTGTGGGGTTAACATGAGAGGAGAGGAGATTAGATATTCTCACACTAATTATGAGCGGTGTTCCCCAGGGGCGGGTAATGGGGCCGCTCTCGTTCTCATTGATCCCCTGCAGATCAGTGGCATCCAAATGCAGCTCCCCTCTTCAGCCTGAAAGCACACCATCTATAGTTCAGCTTTCCTCAGGGCTTGTGGTTTGGA
This sequence comes from Enteromius viviparus, assembly GCA_032353835.1. NCBI lineage: Eukaryota > Metazoa > Chordata > Actinopteri > Cypriniformes > Cyprinidae > Enteromius > Enteromius viviparus. The sequence goes on along the minus strand of JAUCNO010000279.1, from coordinate 330,200 downwards.
CCCTTGACCTCTGAGGTTAGGCAGGAAGAAACAAGCCTTTCACCACAAGACGGTTCGCTCTAGCGGGAGGCGCCAATCACGAGAGACAGGGAAAATATGGGTTTGTGTTATGTTGGGTTGTCGTGGTTTGTAGAAAGAAGTGTTAGAGTTTAACCCCTTGATAGACCGGAGATGTTTGTACAAAGGTAGTATTTTGCAGGGGTTGGCCACTTTATGACACTTTTTACAAACAGGGTACAGATTGATTTTATATTATTATTTTAAAAACAAACTTATTTGTGTGAGAATTAAAATTAAAACAATATAAAATAAAAACTGTAAAAAGAGAATACTAACAATATCAAATATTTGTTCACCTTCATGATATCAGAGAACTGTAAACATAAACTGTGAACCTAAAATGTAATTTCAAGTAAATACTCAAAAGGTTTTCGGCTGAAAAACCCACAGTAATCCCTGATCTACCGATCCGATGTCGTAGAAAAAAATAGTCCGTTCATTGTATAAAATATTTGAATGAACAAAAAATCAAAAGCTAAAATAAAAATTTATTGAAAATAACATGGGCTTAAAAAAATAGACAGATGACAAAAATACAACAAAACATCTTAAAATTGAAATAAAAACAGAACATTTTTAAACACATAAAAATAATAAAAGTAATTCAAAATATTAATACAATTATAGTAGTGATGATAAAATAACCCAGTTATATTGCTGTAATAGCATATATTGCTTTGCTGTAAATTAATTTGCTGTATGTATTTTTTTTTAATCAGTGGGAAATTTAAGCTTATCAGTAACCTCCAATATTTGGTTTTAGCTACTAACATTTTATATATAAATCTTATGTATTTACTGCATTTAGTAATTTCTCAAATTTTGATACCGCATCATACATTTGGGTATCTGCAGATGTTTAAAATTAACCGTCTGATGTAATCTGAAGTTTAGCCTTAGTTTGCTTGAGGTTAAAGATGATTTTGTGTAGGATGAGCGGCTTCTTGCAGTGATCAGTGGCTGAAAAAGAACACGGCGTGGTAAGAAAGCATATTCTTATGTGTTTGGGTTGTGTCCTGTGGATGCTCTGTGTTTGATTATGTTTATTTGTTGATTATGTCTGTGCGTTGTTGATATTGGCAGCGTGATTTAATTCCCGTGTTGTGCCAGGAGGGCGGCGCTGAGCGGAGTTGTGGTTTCTGAGCAGTAGGTCATGATATGAATAGCCCATGTGTTTGTTTGTGAAGGAAGGATCTGAAGACTTGTTTACAGAGAGAGGCAGATCATAACCAGGTGGCAGTGCGTGATGCTCATGTGAACCTCCATCTCGCTCATGATGAGCTCTTTTCAGACAGAGGTATGCTGACCTGCAGCTCTCAGAGCAGGCACTCAAGCTCTTGTGTTGTGTGTCTGGCAGGCCTGGATCCAGAGAGACATTTAGGAAAAACCCTGGCGGAGATGGAACCGTATCTGCATGAGGTCAGAGACACACAAACAACCACCTTCAGCTGCGTCTTCAGCTCAAGTGGTGCATCATGACTTGCTGTTTTGGCAATTCTTCTGAATCATCGTTCTTTTAGATTCAGTCCATTATTGAAAATAATCAAATTACACTCAACAAAAATATAAACGCAACACCTTTGTTTCTTCTCTGATTTTTCATGAGATGGACTTAAAGATCTAAAATTCATTCCAGATACACAATATTACCATTTCTCTCAAACAT
>JAUCNO010000279.1:261965-279863 GCA_032353835.1 Enteromius viviparus | reverse complement strand
AATAATGTCAGTTATGTTGCTGAGTAACTAATTACTTTTAGAGTGTGGTAACTGAGTTACTAACTCAATTACTTTTTTGCAGAAGTAATTTGTAACTGTAACTAATTACTTTTTTAACGTAATATGACAACACTGCTGACGACTATGTGAGAAGTGTTTTTGTGTTATATCAAAGACATTTGTTTATCTTGTGTTTCACATGGTTTTATGATTGAGTCTGCATGCTGACAATATTCTCTTAATAAATCTGAGGCAGAGATTTATGTTCTTGGATGCTATGTGAGTCAGTGCCCTTCACACTGGGAAGTGCTGCAGATGTGCGCTCTGGAGATGTACTCCGCACTGGAACAAACCAAAGCTGGCCAGTGTTTTCCCTCTGTTTAACCCCTGTATGTACGCAGAGAGAGTGTGTGTGAGTTGATTGACAGCAGGATTTCTCCGCAGCATTCCAGAGCAGTAAGAGCATCCCGCCGCTGCACATGGGAATGCCAGCAAAGCCTCTAGTTATTGATGATTGTGGGGCACAGCTGAAGAGAGGAAGAGCGCTCGTCCTCTCGGGTCTGGGCCGCAGATGAGACACATTTTCTCTGGAGATCTCTTCTGAAGCGGTTCTCCTCTCAGAGTTCAGCTCCTGCTGGGAGTTTGATTTCTCAGCTCAACTGTGGTCTCTGTTTGTTTAGGCATACACACCGAAAACAAAACTAAGGGCCGATAACAAGCATGTAGCACTGAGGTAGATGGGAAGTCCTAAAACACTATTATACAATGATCTTCATTAACAATAGCGCTGCATCCAAAACAAAATACAAAATAAAAGTGTTTCTTCGCATAATACATGTGTGTGTATCATGTATATAAAGACACACACACAGCATACAGCATTTACATGTAATATAGATTAGATATAGTCTGCAAAAGTAACACATTTTGCTTTAATATATACACGCATTTATATGTGTATATACATTATAAATATACACAGTACACATTTTTACATTATGTCAACAAAATGGATGTGATAATTATGATTAATCGTTTGTCAGCACTAATTAACAAACTTTCTTATGAAGGTTTAAGAATTGCAAACGGTTTCCAGATCTCAAATAACAGAAATGTGGTTTCTCAACAGCACCGTTTAGAAAATGAATCACTTTGTCAATCAATGTTCTCAATAATTAAATGCCTGGCCGTCTGTTTTCTGTGTGCGGTCTGCCGATACACGCTGGATTTATGGCCGAGGTAAAGCAGGAAGTCAATTTTTATTGCTGTTCAATTTTTGAGAGGAAAGCGAATGATTCGAATAGGGCTGGATTAGAGGATTCAGAATTTATTCCTTATTTTCTGGCAAGGCGGCTCAATCAATGCACTGCTGTAGCTCAGACTGCTGTATGTTTAGCAGCACTGTCTCCAGGATCAAATAGTTTGTGTGTTTGTGTACGAGACACTCCTCTGAAGGGTGTTTTCAGAGCTCTGCCTATTTCTACTGCTGTTCTATTCTGGTGGATTTCAGGGCTAAATATAATCCAGTGATCTGGACAGGCGGAAATAACTCCTGACATTAGGAGCAGGGACAGAGACCAAAATACTCCTGAGAGAGAGAGAGTTCAGCCCAAAATCAATCCATACATATTCTGTCCTAACAGTGATAACTTCACACCAGTGTTCATTTAGCATGTAGTTCATGTGTATTTACATATACATAATACACATACATTATGCAAACAAAATGTTTTATTTTGGATGCCACTAATAGCCATTTTTGTTCTGTTTTTATCCTTTCTTTCTTTTAGTTTTCATTTATCTAGTTTGAGCTATTTTAATATTCCAACCTAAAGCAAACAAAAATGGCTGAAATGAAATCAAAATTTCTTATGAATGATATTTGAAATACACACACACTCAAATAGTTAATGTCCAAGCAGCTCTTTTCCACAAAATAACAGTGAATAGGGAGCATTTTCAATGGATTTCAGTCTATTTGTCACACAAAGCTGTTTGGTTAGCAACATTCTTCAGAAGCATGAAACTCATTCAGAACAGCACGAGGATGACGTCACTGATCCTGGTCTTCACTGACTTTCATTACGTGTTAAAGAGCAGTTCAGGCTGCTCTTGTGTTTGACGAGAGAAGAAACATTTGGAAGGACAGAACGTCTCTGTCTGACTCTGGATATCATAGGCAGAGTTGAACAGCGTTCAGGACTCTATTTTTGACCCTCTCAGGCTCCTCGGGAGGAAAAAAAAGAGAGACGTTGATGGAACGCAGCCATTTGTGTGACCCGCTGGCCTCTCTGGGAGGAAGGCCGGAGACAGGTAGATATATGGCCGGTTTGTTATTGTGAATTCCAGATCTGCTGGTTATCTGCGAGCGTTTTTTAATCTCAGATTCCAGAGACGGTTCACCCGGGGTGTCGCCGCTCACCTTTCCCTGACCTATGGGAAAAGCCAACCAGGGAAAAGGAAAAAAAAGCGGCACCTTACGGATTCCAGGGCCCGGATCGGGTTTCGTTTTAATGTCCGTTCGCATGTGGGCCGTTTTTCGTGGGCCGTTCCCACAGCAGCCATCCGTCTGGTGATGTCACAGAGCCTGATGAGAAACAGCCGCGCTTATTTTTACTGTTGAGCGAGGCATCGCTACGGACAAGACAAGCTCGCTCACTTCCACACAAAGAGAATCACAGAGAGCGAGCGCTGATTGAAACCAGATAAGGACTGAAGGAAAGTGTAGAGCGGAGTAATGAGATTCCTGCAGTGTGTGTTTGGATTAGGTGATTACAGACGCCCCGCTCCAAACCACCGCTCGTACACACAGAGAAAAACCTTCAGGATTCTGTGAGAGTGTAAAACTAATTGTATGATGTGATTAGTCATGCAAAAAGAAAAAAAAAACATCTTTAGTACTGCCTTGGAGGAACGCCTACTAAATATTACTGTTTTTTTTCAGCTGCTCAGTTTCTGAAAGATGACTCTCAAACAGCAGAAAAACCAGACACTGATTCTCAGACCTTGACAGTTTTTACACAACACACAATTCTCTCTGTAACACACACACACGTCTAACAGGAGTTTATATTAGGTGTTTGTTTTTAGGATGTGTTTGTGATATTTTGAATGCTGTGCTTCATTTTGCAAGAGACGTGGGGCAGTTTGCATTTTGTGTGTGGTTCTTGGATTCTTGCATTCCTGCTTTGCAACATAAAAAGCTTAGTTAATATAAATCAGTGAAATACTTTAACTGTGTCAGATTTGTCTTGCCAGTACACTGTAATCGTGCAGGTCAGGGAAATATCCTTTTGGCCACTGCTGTGTGTGAGAAAGCATCAGCAGCCGATCCTTCTGCAGGACCTGATGAAGTGCATGTTTCGGAGCAGGATCCAGTTGTTGTAGTGAGTGTCTGAGAACACACATGTATCTGTGGAGCAGTAATAACGCAGCGTAACCGTGTGAAACCTGAAGCATCTGCTCTAGAGTTCATTCACCTCTACACGCTTTTCAGATGCTGGTGTAAAGACACTTCATGAGAGGACCGCACGCTTTCTGACAGGGAGGACGGAACTGGTTTTTTGTGCCATTTTCTCAAGCCAATACATTTTCAACTCTTATTAATCTTACAACAGATTTACTTTTATTCAGACACTTCAGCATGTTTCCACTGTGTTATTATTTCACAATACTCAGTTTTAATTAGTTAACACTTTATTCTGATCGTCCACTTCAGATATTCCACTAACTAGAAGTAACTTTGTAACTACTTGTCAACTAACTGTCATTAATTCACAACTACATGTCTTCAACTCTCAGAGCAGACTGTTCGGTAGGGTTAGGGTTAGTAGAATACGTTGACCTATCCCAGCAGGCACACAACATCAGAAGATGTTCATATTTGATTACATTTTGGTTGTGACTTCAGATGACCAAAACTCAACAGAAATTCCACGTCTAACGCTCTAATGATGTCAAATACTGACGTCAACCCAATTTTCATTTTCAACCAAACTGCAACGTCAGTGTTTTTTCAAATCTAATTTTTACAGTATTTCTCGGTGGCTTTTGTACGCTTCTCAGATCAGAAATCAAATTCTCAAAACTACTCGTTCATCAGAAAAGTCTTTTGAACAAATTGGGATTGGTTTTGGACATACATGCAATTTCTGTACATTTATCTCCAGTTTTCTACATCATCAGCTGTTCATCTTTTATAGTTCTCTGTCCTGTAGTCTTACCCCTCAAAACATCTAGTGAGTAGTTGATCGTGTAAGGCATTACTGTAAATGTAAACGGTTGATCTAGTTGTCATAAACCGTCAAGCATATTTCTATACATTACTGTTATGGACTTTTTCTAAGTTTGCTATGAATTATTGCAAGTGAATCTAGACTTCCACTAACAAAGGATTAGATTACATTGTTTGGAACAATGACCTTTCACTCTGATGGTGCAGCACCAAACTCTGGGCCCTATGCACAAGCTCGAGGTTCCCAACTACTGTACCTACTACATCATTTAATATACCAATCAACTTATACATTTACGCAAAATATTAGCATTTACATCAGTTCTAATCTTAAAATTATATTCAAAGGAAAATTTAATTTCCCGCCACTCCGGGCCCTGGTAATTTAGTCCCACTTTTCACCCAACTATGACGCTAACCCTGTTGACATATACTTAGAGAAAGGTTTCAAGTAAGTTACAAGCTTTTGCAGGAAATCCATTGTTTGCTGCTGTGCATGAATTGTTTTGAGAAATGCATCAAAGAAACTGAAATAAACTGTAATATAAGCTATATTTGTCATGGTTTGCTGTTGAATTAACTGATTGTTCTTAAACTGAAAGAAGAGCATGCCGTCGTTGCAGTCACTACACTAAAAGGTTCTCGTTACACAGAGGCCTATGTCTGCAGATTTTTGTTCACAAATCACCTCGACAGAGTTTTAAATGCAATGAACTGCTGGTGTAGATGCACTCTATTCTGTCAGCGAGGACTGAACGCTTTTTTCCTCAAGCATGCACGCAGGGTCACGTTTCTATATTCTCTCTTGATTCGCCCCTTTTTTTGCAGAGTTAACAGTAGAATGATGAGGAATTATCATATCAAAGTTAACGTGGAGATCACCGTAAGGCTGTCGGTTTTTCCGTAACGCTTCCTCTCGGCTCTCAGCTTGACATACGGAGCGTCGAAGCGACGCGTTTAAAGTTTGCCGGCTCCGAACGCGTCATTTAGCGGCGGCGCGCGCCTCCTGAACTGCGGGGACAGCGTCGCGAGCGCAGCGCACTTCAATAACAGCACGCGCGCGCACATTGCGCCTTTGAAAAGTTTGTCAGCATGACAGCGTCACCGGGGTTTCTGACACCATCTGTCACGCCGCTGTCAGCCCTTATCAGCTCGCGCTCCCGAAGTTTGCGCTCGCAAATATTCCGCCAAATATTAACATTCTCCCAGCTGTCTGGGGAGAAATATGAAAGTGTTCAATAATCTCTCTCGGTTTTATCTGGGAGCATCCTTCATCCGAGAGCTCGACATTGCGGATTTTCATCCCTCACTCAAATGAAAAAGAAGGATATTAATGTTTTGATGCTCATCTTTTTGAAGACGAAGCGTGGCCTGCATCGGCGCTGACAAGCCAGGCGAGCCGATTCTCTGCTCAATATTTGCCCGAATTATTTCAGCGCACCCCGGGTTAAACGGCGGCGTCAAAAATGACTGCAGATGAATTCGTTTTGTGCGTGAGACAATAGCGCGGGGACGCGGGGGCGGCTTACATGCGCCGTTTAATTGCATTACAAGACCCACATTTAAGAGAAGAATGCAAAACAGCAGAGGCGCGATTTTACAGCGGAAGCGCGCGCGAACAAGAGCCTCCAACCTCAGATCGATTTGAGCATATCAGTCACAATGCCCTATCAGCGAGGTGCAGGGTAACCTGATTTTAGGCCGAGTTATGGGATTTGAGCGCGGGGCGGAGGGCTTCCGCGCTACAACAAAAGGCCCGCGTTAATCGCTGGCAGCGGCGCGGCAGCGCTGGGAAAGCCGGTTACGCAGCGCGCGCTTGCCGAGGAAACGATTGCGCGATCCGCAAGAAGCCGGCTGCCACTGGCGATGTTCTTCCCGCGGCTGTACTTGTCAGGTGTAATCATTTTGTTGTGCTTAATGTTTTATGCAAATGCGCTCGGGTAGGGCTGGTTGGGGCCTGTGGGTGTGCGGCGCGCGCATCGCATCACGGGGGTGTGTTGTTGTTGTTGTTTTTGCAGCCGCTCGGAAAATAATATTTGCATTCCTCTGAACGCCTCGCCCTGATTATTTCCTCTTTGCGTCAGGGGTTTGTGTGAGGCCGCGGGATGATACAGGAACGGCCTCCTCATCCTCACCTCTCTGATGCACCTGTGATCGGTGATGGTCAGTCCTGGCTGGTGACAAGGTGCTGTACAGTGAGTCATGTCACTCAAAATAGAGCAGTTCCATGCAAAGCCAAAATTATTTCCATCAGTGTAAATGCACCAGCATGCACTTCTACACCACGGAGAGAGTGAAGACAATAAGAGCATAAAGTATGCATGTCCGTTTATGCATCTAAACAAACATGTAAATAACTTGAGATGTTGAAGTCGCTCAATTATAAGAGCTGATGGTGCTTTCTTCCCGAGAAGCTTGTATTTATTTAATTAAGAAATCATGTGCATTGAAATCACTTTGTACAAAGAAAGATGCGAGGCTAAAAAGATGTGATTTTTAACAAAATTATGATTGAAGAACATGCATTGGGCGTGTTTTCCTGGTAACACATGCAGTTACTTACAGTAAGCAAGTAACTACATGCAGTCATTCGAGTACTAGTCTGCTTAGTATTAACACTTTATTTTTACATACTACATACTGAAACTAACTCTACTAACCCTAAACCTACCCTAACTAGTCTACTCTGAGAGTTAGTAGACCTAGTAGTTGTGAATTAATCAGAATTAGTTGACATGTAGTTAGTAGTGGACTCTCAGAATAGAGTGTCACCTTTTTTTTGTTTTAAGATTTTGTTTAATTAAGGAAGGTTGCATAAATTGACTTTTTATATATTCATAATACATAATAGTATTTCATACATGTTCAGATTAACTATTTATTCAGACGATGTGTCTGTCGTACTATACACGTCCCCAAAGTCAGACAGTCAGGAAACCCAGAGTGTCCTGCTTGTAATAATGCCGTGGTGACGTTCACCTCATAAATACCATCATGACTGGAACGCACCATTAGTCAGGGTAGCTCCATATTTAATTAGTGACAGGAACGCAAACGAGGCTGTGAGGGACAGACTGGAGACATACTAATTGTTCCCAGTATCTGTAAGAAGAACTCCACGAATCAGCTGTGAATCCTGTGAACTGTGGACATGACGTGTGATCTAGAACCTTTATTCAGTGCATCTGGCTCTACATAGATCACAGCTCATGTCTTTTTAACAAAACACACTTGTTTAACTCTTAAAGACTAAACAACAAAAATATGAGATATGAGGTTAATTATATATACACGCTCATGATGTATCTATATAATCATAAATAATGCATCGCCCTTCACACAATAGAAGTGTTAGTTGCTGCTTTATTAACGGCGCTCTGGCAAAATAATATTTCCTATTATATTATCTGTCAACACTGACCAGTGCAATCACAGCCATGAATTAATGCCTAAAGCCGATTATTTCTCTCCGTGAATAAGGAAGGCAATCATCACTAAAAATCAATGAAGAGGAAAATATCCCAGGCACGGAGCAAATGTAACATGGCCTGCAGTAAACTCCTTCCCCTTTAACCGTTTTATTTAGCCGATATCTCTTTTATGGTTCATTATCATCATCAGATGTGATGTGAAAATCAAAGCTGAGTCTCTAGCCTGAGGTTTCTCTGTGTTTCTGCTGACAGACGGACTGCAGGTGAGGCCCAGACCTCTTTATAAAGCTGGCTCGTTTGCAGACAGCATCAGCGGGTTTATTTCCCAATCTGCTTCCTCAAAGCTGCTTTCAGGAGACACCGACCGCCATTTCTGCTTCTCGACGAGCATGTTTTGATGGAGCCATCAAAGATCATAAAATAGTCATATTTGGGTCCATTAAACAGCCGTATTTGGGTCTGCGAGGTGCTGAGTTAAACCCCGTTAAGATGAATTTCAGCGTAACGCGCCGTGATGTTTCACTTTCTTCTGAAAGCGTAATGAGGGCAGAGATTTACACGCCGTGCTGTAATCACATCAGATTGCTCATCTGATATGGAGGCCTTCAGAAAGTTCACCTCCATTATGGGCCTGTACCGCTGGTAATGACATTGCGGCTGCGATCGTTCCTCTAGTAAGTTAATAACAAATATGAGGCCATTGATTAATGTCTGCGGTTGCTTTGTGTGTGTGTGGATCTACTGTCTTCAACTAGCAGCGATATTACAGGTCATTTATCATCTCCCTCTGACATGCTCATAAAGCAGAACATACAGTAATTAATTTTGCCAGAGAGAGCGAGACAGACGCTGAGAGAGAGACAGGGATGAGTGAAATGGCAAACATTCGCTCCAAACAAACACGCGGTTATTACGCCGTCACAGAAGTTTTAGCGCAGGCTTTGCACGCGTCTGATTAAACACCAGAAAGTGCTTTTCACGGGTCTGAAGAAGAAGAGATTTCACTCAGGGCCAGAGCAAGAAAAACACAATCGCTTTCCAGTTCACACACACCTGACAGCATTCACACTGGAACCTGACCCAATCCAGATCTTCATTTTTACAGATCTGCATTCTGTTTCTCTCACTTCCAGTATTCATGAAGCGTGTTAGACCCTAAACGTGGCTTACAAAGGAATCTGTTTGGGGGCTGAAAACATTTCAGACTTCACTTTTATGTCAGCAACCACACACTTTCACTGATGCCAGAGCCACATTTATGTCTTTTAGCACATCAACATGTTTATTAACAAACACTCTTAAAAATAATAAAGCAATGCTGCAGAGGAACTGTTTTTGGCTCCACAAAGAATCATTCAGTCAAAGATTCTTTGAAGAACCATCTCTCTGTACCTTTCTTTCGTTTGGTGAAACAGGGCTCCTATAGTTTTCAGCTTCAGTCTGTAATGCTGTGGCCTGAACATAAAGAACACTCGAAGTTCACACTTTTCAAGTACTAGATATTGTTCTTCCAGAGACTGTGATGTCACACACCCTCATTTAAATAATCCCTCCCACTGGCAGGCCATTAATGAGGCATTATAGCAATATTCAAGCATGGAAACGTATTCTAGTACACCTCAAAAACCAAGTCAGGACTTTACGAAAGAGCACAGTAAGACCCCTTTAGCTTTTTTAACGCAAACTTGCCTAGCGACTTTTTCTTTCACACTTTATTTCATCCAGCATCTGAAATTCCAAGTCTGATCTGCCGTCTGATTTTTGTGACGCTGCTCTGCTGAAATCATCTGCGAGTCTGAGGCATTATACATCACTGGATATGCGGCGTACAGAAACACTTCACAAGATTGTGTTACCACACGGAAAATAAGCCCTCAAATATCAGCGAGGGAAGATAAAAAAAACCTCTTTTCTTGGCTTTCATATGGAAACGCAGCGCTGGGCTTTGAAGCGGGTGGGCCTGCTGAGGACACGAATGTTTTTAATCACGCTGTCCTCCAGCGAGACGGCCTGCGTTCACAGCGCTCATCTGGAGAGGAGGACATTTGTTTGACACTGTCTTTAAACACTACAGCAGAGCTGGAATATTTATTTCAGTAACCTTCACCCCACCGAGAGAAACACGCACACCAGACTGCTTCACACTTCCTCAACAAACAGCAACTTACACCTCGACGCCGTTTGTTTTCAGCCACCGAACATGTTCAGTCTGTGTTTGTCGCGGGATGTTTGACTAGTCCCCACAAACCCTGATGTAATCTGACTTGACACCGAGGTAAGCGTCGCTGCCGACTGCACAGAAACCGGCCCGCAACTGCCTCCACATGCTCTCTAACCCTCTGAATCACATGCAGAAACACCTAAACATGCAGCTACGCTCCTTAAAGCGTCGCTTCACCCAGTAATGGTGTTCTAAACCCGCACGTCTTCTATTCATCCGTCAATCTCAAACCGTTTCTTGAGAGGTTTCCGACCGTCCGCTGAAAGACCTTTACACCAAACCTTTTGTAAAAGCAAACCGTATGAATCGAGTATAGTTTAATCCAAGATCGATGTACGAGAACAGATTTAAAGCTTGTATACACGCATAAAAACTGAACTCATCAAATATGGCAAAGCATAACATGCAAAATTCATCTTTAAGGGGAGACACTGCAGCAAAAACACTGTTTTTAACGCACCTTGAGATTTTGGGCTTTTGGGTTTTTCCGACTGGTGTGGAAAAAACAAACAAACAAACACGTTATCTATTTGTGTCAGTAGGTTTTGATTAAAATATATATTTTAAAGTCAATTTTCTCAAAATGATTTTTTTTCTCCTACATTGAGCCATAACTCTCTCGTGTCTACATCCTGAAGGATTGACAGAGAGATTAGTACATATATAATTTACTTGGTTATACATTTTATTCCCACCAAAACTTGTGCAAATATAGTGTTTTCTTTCTGTTTCAAGCATATTCTGAGATGAATTTCCTCTGTAAAAAAGATTGAGTCTAAAATTTTCAAATAAATGCAATAGCACATACTTAATTAAATAATGACTAGTTTGCATATCTGACCACAGAAACTAACAAAAACAAAAAATGCAGTTGTAACTAATCAGTCAGCTGGGTTAGTAAGGTGAGAACTATTCGTCTTTTTTTTCTTAAAATGTACCAGATAACACACAGCTCCTCGTCTCTGACCGAACATGCAGAACTGAGGTGTGAGTTTTGGAGACTTTGAGCACACTGGGAACAGGAAGGCTTGGGCTCATCATGGCTACAGTGTTTACAGCAGGACATGTGTTCCTCACCCATTGGTCACGGGGTTGTGGGACGCTGGGAAACGCAGGTGTTTCTCATTTCTACATCTCTCAGTGGTTTTAGGTGACTCTGACAGGCCTCCGCTCATGTTTATCTGCAGCATAAAACAGCACGGATCACACTACAGCTCCTGGAGAGCCGAGACGACACGTGTTTTTAACATCAGACCTTCCCCAGCTAACTCTGAACATCATCTTCCTTTATTAGACTGATTCAGTTTAGTGACTGAGTGAGTGAGTGAGTTTTGATCATCATTCTGAATCCGATCTGGATGAAACATTTTTCAGTTTATTGTTCAATATGTTGCTTTTGTTTAAAATTAAACTGATCCACATTTAAGGGCTGAAAAACTCTGAGGGCCATGAAAATATACATAAACAAAAATGCTGACAACAGCTGGCAAATAAATAAATGTTCCACTTTTCTTTCATTTTGTAATGTGCTTTTGTCTTAGATTAAAAAAACAACAACAAAACTGTACTATTTAGGTTTAATTTATTTCAAATTACTAATTGACTAATGCATTGATCTTGTTTATAAATAAGAGTGTATATGTTCAAATATCAGCAATATGACAAAACAGAACCTCTACTGAAAGTATTTTTATAGTTTTATGAAGAATATTTTCTGTTAGAAGGCAATAGCTCAAGCTACTTCTGAAAATCACAAGCTCCAGTCTGACTGGCTGGATTCCTCAAGTTCTAGGAGTCACTATCTCCGGTTATGTTTGTCTATGTCAAATATTTTTGCATTTTTATGGACATTTTCTAACAATTAACTGCCACCTTTTCTCTTCTTTCAGTTCATGTCTTCATTATTGTGCATCGACACAAGCCCAGTTTAGGTAGTTCTACATGAGATGTTCCTGGTGAGAATGATCTCCAGCACAGACCTGCACCAGCAGCACAATGTGGTGGAAATCAGGAGCGCGTGACATTGACGGCCCTGTAATTCTCCCTCAGTGATTGACTTTATGACGGCTGGAGTGACACAGGCAGTGGTTATGCTTTCACGCCGAGCCCAAAGTTTCCTGTGAGAAAGTGTGCAGAAGAAGGCTTGAGGAGGGGGGCGTTTGTTGACACCGCTGGGGAGCCGCTCACCTCCCAGCTTTTAATGGCACAGAATTACAGGCCTGGCTGGAAGGCAACAACTGGCTTGAAGCAGGAGATGTTGACAGGAATGACACGGCCACTTTCTGGCTCCATTAGAGCAGCCGGCGGCTCTTAGAGACCTGACGTGGACATCCCGCTCCTCCTCCTTGACCATTATCCTCTGACACCTCTTATTTTCATATTGACACGTGTTTAGAGCCGTCAGGAAATCAGGCTTCCTGACATTTAGTACACGCTTTTAATGACAATAACACGAGACTGACGGGAGAAAACTACACGAGCACGACTGACTGCAGATGAAGCTCAAATACACATGCTCTGGATTGACCAGCATGCTAAAAAGATTTACATCAACAAAGCACTGGTGACATTTCAAGCAATTCATTTATTTATTTGTTTGTTTGCAGAAGGCAAGCCAATTCTGAATTATAGGTCACACTTTATATTAGGTGTCCTTGCATCAAAACAGAAGTACAATGTATTTACTGTTCATACTGTATTACAAAACACTAATGCTGCTATTAGGAGTGCATGCAGGTAGATTAGGGACAGGTTGTAAGACAGGTGTAAGAGATGGGTCAACCGTATTTAGAAAATTAAGTACAGAATTTAATATCAGATGTAATACTGGCATTTTAAAAATATAAGTACAATGTAAAAACATGTATGTACAGTACATTGTACCAAATTGTTCATTCAAATGTAAGTACACAGTTGTTAAAGCCACCTGATATAAAGTAAGGCCTAATTTTATTCTTAATTATTAATGTGCATGTTTGTATGTAAACATCTTTACTGCACAGTGAAGTAAAATTCAATTTCAAAAGGTGCAAACACTCACGATAAATGACTGCCTAAATGTGCCTTCATGTTACCAGTCAAAATATTAGACTTTTTCAGCAAGTTAAGACTAGTTACAGTTAATAAAGATCCATGAGAATGTATTTATTCAGATGATGTATCCATTCCAGTTTTGAAAAAAATCCCACCACTTTAGCCTGGTTTTGTGGTCCAGGGTAACATAAGTCTTTTAAAGTGTTTTTAAATTTGTGATTTTTTTTGGTCACTATCCGCCTTATTTCTGGATGAAATACATGTGTATGTTGAATGTGCTTCCAGTTGTTTTACCTGATCACCAAACATCTGTTATGCTGTATGATTGTTGTCCTTTCATTATTCTAGTTGAATCAGGAGTGGCACACGTTCACTCCCTCACAGTAAAGGACTCGTAGACTTCTCTGGGAATCCCTGGATGATGTGAAGTGTTCTGGGCCGGAGCATGAGCCCAGCTCAAGAGTCTGGAGGTGTAGATCAGTCCCAGAGGAGCGGATAATCCATAATTACAGCAGCAGAGATTAGTTACTCTAAAGCCTCTTCACACCGAGAAACAATGGCGAGTGAATTCACCCACGACGCACGCACACGGGAGACGCTGCTTCCTTATTTTGCACGCTTGCAGGTTAAAAGTGCACGCATGCTGCTCTGTAGAAAAATGACAGCGATTTTAACAGTAATAAACGGTAAAAACCTGTTAAATGGTTAATGGTGAGTTCCTCAAAAATTTACAGAAAAAAAACGTAAACTGACATTCCCAGAATTCCCTGCAATGCATTTACATTTTTTTCTTCATATTTTCTCTCATCAGTGATGTTTATTAGTGTTGTGTGTTGTTAAATGAATGTTTACTGTATATTTGCGTGTAATGGTGTTTAGTGTTTGTGAATGACTCTGAGCTCCTTCTATATATGTTCATATTTAAAAGCTTGTGATGGGCTTTGGTTGATCATGTGACTTTCTCATCATCACCTGCTTCTGGTGTTTATCAGTGTGTTACAAAGATACAGGGGTCAGTACTTGGTATATTAACATTATATCAGTTAATGAAATTACGGTATTTAACTGTAAATGTAACTTAAAACCGTAAAAACCTAAAATGGTGTTACCGTATTTTTTACAGTCAAATTCCAGCAACCACAGCTGCGGCTTATTTACTGTAAATTTTAGATAAACAACATGCACTCAACTGTGAATTTGATCGGCACAAATGCATCCGCTCTGATGAAAAACAGCACATCCAGTAAAGACCAGTTTAAACCAGCAGTCATGCTTCCAAACGTACAGTACCTAACCAGCATATGCTGCTTTTTTTTCGATGGGGAGTACTGGAGGAGAAAAACAACAGCCTGCAGAAGAGAATCATGGGTAGAAGTGTTGACAGCTTGTGATGTAACAGGGAAAGATTTGAGATTTTGATGTACACTCACAGACCAACATCAAACTGACTCGCACACAAAGGCCTATGTGAAGAGGAATTAAAGCGCGTGTGTTTGTGCGTGATGGAGGCTGAGCTCGTTAGCGGCTGTGATGGACGAGCTGCTGTCACTCATTAAACATCGCACTCTTAATGCTGTTTGTGTGTTTATTATCAGTCACACAATTAGCACACGGTGGTCCGAGCGCCGGAGTATTTTTAGACTGGGTTTGATTTCAAGCCGAGATGACATGAAGTAAGAGACGTCCCACAAGATCTCTTCAGCTTTTTTACAATCGGAAGAATAGATTATGCATCCCTAAATTTAGACGTGCATCCCATTGTGTGGAAAATTCATTTCTAGCCTTTGAAATATGAAATGCTGGGCTATTTGTGGATGAATGGATTGCTATTTTTATATGCTGTGTTGTGTCTAAAACGGCTATTTACAAACCAGCCTCGGTTTAACTTTTCTAAAAAGCACGGCAGATCATTATAACAGTGACAGAATCAGCACCCAAACTCCAAACCTCATCGAGGAGAGATAACCACAGGTTCACTTCTGTCAGGACGCTGACGTTTGCTGCTTTTATCAATCGGTTTGTTTATTTTAATTAAATTCAATATTGGGTTGTGATAATGAAATGTAAATGGAGTTCTATAAATGATCAAAATAAAGCAGGTGTGTATAATTAGATGTATCTATTGGAGAGTGACAGAACAATTAGTTTTACAATTAGCTTGGTATCTGGACACCGTCAACAAAAGTCAACCCTTCGTCAAAAGTGCAAAGGTTTAATTAAAGTACAATTCAGATCTCAATTAATGGAGTCTGTCAGAACAGAGAGAGAGTGTCCATCATATCTCAGATCACTAATAAACTCACATTTATTATTATATGCTACTTTTCAAATGATGCTTGTATTCCTCAAAGATGCACTGAAGCGATAAAAAGCGACAGTGAAGACATTTACAACGTTGCATGTTTTACATAAACGCTGCTATTCTGAACTTTCTACTGAATCCTGAACAAATGAAATGATGGTTTCCAGAACGATATTGGGCTTTTCCACAGAAATGATTTCTGAAGATCATGTGACACTGGAGTAATGGAGAAATACAGCTGCACATCCCAGAAATAAATGACACTTTAACAGATATTCAAAAAGAAAACAATAAAAATATTTCACCTTTAAATTCATCAAACAAATGCAGCAGAAGAGATTTTACTTACCGCTGCTTTAATAAACCAGACCGCATATACACAGCACATACATTCACATCATTAATATTCATATTTGCCGATCTGAATAAAGACTAACAAACAGCATAAAATCACACAGTATATCCACACGAAATGAAAACTGACTTTCTTTTGTTTCTTACTGCGAACAGAAGCGCTCTCTTACAGGTGCACACGTCATGCGCTCTGGACCTGTATGGACTCATTGTAGTATCTGTCCTCTGACAGACTGTAAATCACGCAGTGATTGTGTCATTACTTTGTGTAATTGTATATGCATATATATTTCTGTTAGTCCCTCGCTTCCACGACGCAGAGACACCTTCATGTGAAGGACGGCACGTTTTCAACACGCCCAAGAAATTTATAGTCTCTCAAAAACAAGCCAGACAGGACAATAAAAGCATGCAAATAAAAATACAGAAAAACAGGTCTCCTCTGACGGGGCTGTCACGAGATGAAGAGAAGCACAGAGAACCGGCAGTGTGTTTCTCCTACAGCAGACATCTTCAGAGCATCCACGGCCTCAATGACTGAACGCTGTTAGTGTGTTTAACCGGCAGGTGTGAGGTCAGAGGTCAAGCACTGATCCGCACACTCCTGAGGTTCGGGATACTAATCTTCACTCGTGTGATCAATGAAACGCGTGTGCGTTAGAGGAGGTGAAACATTTGCACACGCACACACATTATCAAACAAACACTAAAACATCTGAATCTGTACTGCACTTCTACTACAATACATGTAGCTGTGCACATTCATATTGCATATTTAAACCCAGAGCAGATTTACACTGTACAACGACATTCACTTTGGCTCCAAAAATATCATTTCAAAAAGTCAAGCTATAATAAAAATGCATTTAGTGAAATAGACCTAATTGCTTTGGTATTATGAGACGTGCAAATTTATACTACATATGTTCACAAGCCATAATGACGTTGATGCTAGAATTGAGCTCAAAAAGATCATTTAGAAAGACTATCTGGGATTTTTAAGTAATAAATATTGAGTGCTACAGAATCAATGATGTCTGAAGTTGCAGAGCAAGTCCATGTCACATACTGATCATCATTTTAGAATTCAGTTGAAATGTTTTTACATTGAAATCCAGAATGAATGCTATGAAAGAAATCTTTCAGCGTATCATTTGAATAGTATCTTGCCAAAAGGTGCATTACTGGGCTGCACTGCAGCAGAAGGACAGCGCCGGTCCTGGCAGACCCGTCTCTCTGAGCATGTGTGTAATGAATAATGATAGGGCTGGTAAATGGCTAATGAATGAATCCAGTTTACATTTGAGTGATAGAGCTCTCGTTTGATTGGTCTCCCACGAGACCGCAGCACTAGAGACCGCCCTGCCATCCTCTATAGCCCCTTTAATTGGTCATTTGACATGAGTAACCTGACTGCACATCCGTGAACTGTCAGCCCGAGACGTTTAACCCCCCGCAGAAAAACCCTGAGAAGGAAATAACAACAAAAAGAGCAGCACACGAAGGCATGCTAACGATCGATAGAAACAAAACTCCAGGCCAGAGAATGAACACATTCGTGCATATCATTTTACCTCATTAATTCTGTTAGAAAAATCAGCTATATTTACCGAGCAAACACACCCGCTGCTGTTCGGATGAGCTGCTCCTCTCAGCGTCTGCAGACTCTGAACACAGTCCAGCGTGTGTAACTCCGGACACACACACACACACACACACACACGGGTCAGAGCGCAGAGGTGCTGCGGATGGCCAGCAGGGGACAGTAGTAAGTTACGGACGGATACGGGCGCCTGCAGGAAAACTGCAAACAAAAGACTTTCTTTGTTGCTCCAGATAATGAAAGAATGCCGGAACAGCTACTTCACAAAAGATCCACACAACAGCACGACCACTAACACACAGAAACAGCCCTGAGTTTATAAGATCACACCCCAACACAAAAACATCAGATATTCCCAGAGGAGCCAGCGCAGGCAGGCAAAGTACATCTCACTGAATCAAAACAAAACCATACAAAACATACTAACATTTGCATGCATTTCATTCCCCGGCAGGAGTTACCCTGAATATGTGGAGACAAAATCAACAAACACAAAAACACAGCATTTATTTACTAGATCTAAACACAAAGAACAATATCAACATCATACCACATGTAACAAACATTAGAAATCTTTCACTATCATTTGCTGTGGTGAAACTGTCAATAAACAGCATTTCTTCTGTTTTTACTCTCTCTCTCTCACACACACACACACACACACACACACACACACATGTCTGGTTTGCCATCTTCGTGGGGACTCTCCATAGGCGTAAT
>JAUCNO010000279.1:213423-228439 GCA_032353835.1 Enteromius viviparus | reverse complement strand
TGGGGGCACCGCCGCGGCAGGCAGTGTCCCACATTGTCCCTCAGAAACATACCCCTTGTCCCCCCTTGGGCTTATTAACAGGTGGTCACCCTAGCTGTGAGACGAAGTGGATCTTGAGATTCTGGATATTGCCATTTGTTCTCACAATGCTTGCTACAGATCCGAAAAATGCAGAAAATCAAAAAGATGAGGTTTTATTTATTTTTAAACATCTTTGGTTTGGAGACTTGATCTTGTGAATCTCTATCTCAAGCGATTATGTCTATCCTATATCTAGTGTATGTTATAGAGTTTCTACGGAAAACAGCTACTAGAACTCAAGAGTGTTTAACACAGGCTTTTTATTGGCATCTGTGATTTAAAAAAACAAAAAAAAAATTTGAGTTAATAATTTTGCTAAAGGAAACACCCTGTATTTTTAAGACTGTGTAATGAAAGATTATTGGTATAGTCAGAATACGTGGCCAATTTAATTTAACGGTTTTCGTTTGAGAAAGATGCTTTGTAGAAACTTGCTAACCAGCCAAGCTTTCATCTGAAGAACATCCTCCTGGTCTTGGTCTGGGTTTATGGTGTCCACGGTCCGGTTCTCAGACTTCAGTTCGCTGCAGATCTTGGCCTAGCCTTCTCAGGTTGGAGATTTAGAGGTCAGCTAGTAATACGAGGTCACTTACATACAAAAGTCTGAAAGCTACAGTTGCAGGGCTCACAAAACAAGTATTGAAAATCAAAATGATGACTGTTTATGGCACACATGCTTTGACTTTATTATAATCGATTCATTTATTTCTCATCGCTCTCTGTTTGAGCTGAACAAGGCCTCATATTTCCCATCATGCACTGCCTCTGTCACTCTCATATGGATATATCATTAGAATGACACATAATGATTCAATCAATTAAATCTGAATATGTTTGAAAATGATGGATTTTGTGTTGGAGTAATAGGGAATCAATCCGAGGGCTCGTGGCTGATTTATAATGTTAGTGCAGCATGAATGGAGTGAGACATGCAGATTAATCATCCCTGAACTCAATGTCTAATGCATGTGCTGTAAAACATACAGAAGTAGTTGGGAAAACTTCAAGTAAATACAATAACATACGTCACATTGATTTCTCTCAAGATGCTTTGAGCCCATGAATATTTTTGTTTGTTCATGCATTGCTAATTGGCTAATTTTGCTAATAGAAACTTTTTAGTCACAGCAAATTAAACAACAACTAGGTTCATTGTGGTCATTTAGTTTTTTCTGTTTCCTAGGAGGATAAAACGTATAAAAAGTCCCCACATTACTGATTTTTAGTTTATTTGTGAATAAATAAAATTGTAATAAATATAAATGTAAATAAAATTCCGTTAAAAAAAAGGGCTCTAGTTGCCGGAATTCGAAAAAAATAATAAATAAATAAATATGGTAACACCATTTTGGCTTTTCCGGTTACAGTTAAATACCGTAATTTCATTAACTGATATAATGTTAATATACCAAGTACTGACCCCTGTATCTTTGTAACACACTGATAAACACCAGAAGCAGGTGATGATGAGAAAGTCACATGATCAACCAAAGCCCATCACAAGCTTTTAAATATGAACATATATAGAAGGAGCTCAGAGTCATTCACAAACACTAAACACCATTACACGCAAATATACAGTAAACATTCATTTAACAACACACAACCCTCTAATAAACATCACTGATGAGAGAAAATAAGAACCAAATAACAGTATAATAAAACAACAACAAAACAGTTTAAATGGAAAATCTGCAAAACAGTAACTACACACATTTATGCTGCAATGCATGCTGGGAAGAGTAACATTTCAACAATATGAAATTCTTTGTTAGATAACTCTTTGACTGAGTGAGAGAAGATTTGGGGTAATGCTGTAGATCTGACAAGGGCTTTAATGGGGCTTCAAGAAAATGAGCACTTTGTGCAGTAATGTGCAGTTCCCTTATTTTTATTTTTTTCAACCACGTGTTTTGGTTTTCTCTTCATCAGCAGCTTCCAGACACATCCTCAACAACATGCTGCGCGAGCCGTATTTAATTCCAGACCTGCTGCTAGCGAAGCACGTCGAGCAGGTACTAGCTCTGAGCAAACATCAATCTTTCTTCCACTGAGTACAGTCTGAGATGTTTACTCTTCACTATACAGTGAGCAGACTCGGATCAGTGCTTATTACACTATTATTATAACCGTCTTTACAAGTCATGGGATTGTTTTTTTTCTGTTATAATTTTTAAAGTGTGGTGTATGCTAATTATATCTGTGTCCTGCTAAAAGACGTCCTCATGTGAATCCTTCACTAGTCTGAGTAAACGGCTAATGAGGTGACGTGTGGCGTGCTGCAGTGCATGATGGGTGTTTGTAATAGATGCTGAGGGGCCCGTCCTCTCCTGACTGTAATATTTCTTGGCTCTTTCAGTGCACAGTAAATGACTGCTGTTATGGACCGCTGGTCGACTGCATCAAACAGTATCCTTCCCATAAAACTTTAAGCCTGAAATTGACGAGGAGCTATTCAGAGGGACGAGATGTGCCGAGCTTCACCTGACATAAAAGTTACGCTTGAGGAGTGTGTGTGTGAGATCTATAAGCAGCTCTGTGTTCACTGTCTGTATCACGCTGTCAAAAACAGCCCTCGCCGTGTGTGTGTGTGTGTGTGTGTGTGTGTTTCTTCACATGTGTAGGATTCTATTTTAGCACAAGATTTTATGTTTCACCTCATCATCGTAAAACAAAGGTTTCCCATTTATTTAGAATTCAGCACTGTCTGTTCAGGAAATCGGGCTAAATGCAGGTCATTTCTGCAATCTTTAGACTTACTGATCTCAGTTTAGACAGACCAATCTCTGCCAATGTCTCCAAGATGCTTCCTAAAAACTCCCTGAGAAGCTGTTTTACCAAAAGCTGTAAGACCAAATATTTATTTGATGTAGTTAACAGAAGTTAATTGATAAATTAAATGTATTTATGGCATTATTTGTGAAAGAATATTTTACAGCATTGTGTCTGAACAGTGCTGGAGCTTTCCAGGTAGGTTTTTCCTTCATCTTGGAGACGTTGTCACAGTTCTTCTGGATTGAGTCTGTCTCCGTTAGTTCTGTTTCTTCATTTGATTCCAGAAAGATCTCAGACAATAATCTCACTGCATTATTACAATTAATGACAAAAATAATGTTTGGAAATGTAAACTGATATTTCCATCTGACACGCTACCGCAAAACATAGCAATAACGCACTTACAACCAGTTTCTGTTGCTGAAAATACTAGTGGCCTCTTCAGTTAGTTAAATACATCACACATACATTATATATATATATATATACACGCACTGTATGAAGAATTCAATGTAAAACAAGTGTTTCCTGTGTGAATATGTGTTAAAGTGTAATTTATTCCTGTGATATAAAGCATCATTCCTCTTCAGTGTCACAGGATCCTCTCAGAAATCATTCTCATACGCTGATGTTTATTATCAGTGTGGAAACAGTTTAGCTGCTTATTAGTTTTTTTAGGTTTCTTTGATCATTCAAATATTAAAAGAGAAGCTTTTATTTAAAATGGATAATAATGTTCAGATCTGCTGTTACAGTAGTTTACTGTTTCACTGCTGCTCAAAGGTTTGGGATCAGTGCAGTTTTATTCTTTCTTCTTTGAAAGACATGAATCCTTTTATTACCCAAGGCTCTATTAAATCAACAAACAAGTCACAGCATAGATTTACGTTTTAGAAATGTTTTATATTTGGTAAAAAAAAAATTGTTTCTGAGGATAGAGAAAGAGAGAGGGAAAAAAAGTTACAGGTTCCAAAAAATATATTTGTCTGCTCAACTGTTTCCAGCATTGATAATTCAATAATAAATCAGCGTATGAGACTGATTTCTGAGAGGATCCTGTGACTCTGAAGACTGGAGGAGTGATGCTCGTATCACAGGAATAAATTACACTTTAAAACATTCACACAGGAAACACTTATTTTAAATTAAAATAAAATTTCACAATATTAGTTATTAATGGATTTTTAATTTAATAAATGCAGCCTTGATGAGCAGAAGAAACATCTTTAAAAACCATTCAATATCTTACTGACCCCAAACTTTTCAATGAGTGTGTGTGTGTGTGTGCGTGTATACTGTATATATATCTATATTCACACACACTCTCATAAGAATTCTGATGCACTGATTCTTTCAGAAAATGATTGATTGAGAATCAAGTAAAGCGGAGCTGCTTCAGTCCAGTAAGAGTTCATCTCGAAGTTATTCTGACGCTTCATCAAAATCAGTAATGGATTGAAAAACCTCAGAATGATGAATGAGAGACTGAGTGTGAAACCGGTTTAACAGCAAAGCCTGATCATGGTGATCATTAGAGGACTGTGTGTGTCGGGGGTGAAGGGTCACAGTGCTTCTCTGTCTGGGGTCACTCATCCCCATCCCTCCTCTCTTTCTCTCTCTCTTCATCTCTGTACATGTGTGAGGGAGCACAGCTCGTCTTTGTGTTTAGCTGGATGTGTTATAACTGCTCTTATACTATACACCCCTCAGACCCCTCCATCTCTGCAGCGCTGACTTGTGTCCAGCTCACTCCTGATATTACAACAAACACACTCTCCTCTGCTGTTGCCACAGCAACCCGCTCAGCTGTCAGTGTTTCCATGGCAACCAAGCACAGGTAACACACAGAAAGGGGTTTGTGAAAGTTGAGCATCCCTTCAGAAGAGAGTTGTATGGAGTTTGTCCTTAAGTGCATCTCCTCAGTGCCATCGGTCTGGAGCACGAGGACCTGCTGAGAGACAAACTCAGGGAGAGGAGCCTGTCCTTCTTAGGTAAGCCTCCGTTTCATCTGTGTTAAATTAGGGCTGGGTGATATATATCGAACGATATATTATGTGCATCCCATCAGTAAAGCCGGTTCTTTGATTAGCGCTATATCTCCATCAGCTGTGTTTAAATGCAGCGCCGGTTTATAAACACTGAGAAACTATGCGTTAGTTTCGTGGGTGATTCAATGCGCAGCTTCTCCGTGATCTACGGCTCTGTTCATAATCTGGTGTTCCTCTTGAAGACAGCTGATGGACGAGATGCGCATAATATATCGTACAATACAGTATATATCACCCAGAACTATTTGAAATGAATTTAACTGTTCAGGTTCATCATTAACTACAGAATTCAGTCCCAAACTAACCAATCTGTTTGTTATTGTTATTATTGGGTAACACTTTAGAAT
Source organism: Enteromius viviparus (assembly GCA_032353835.1). Lineage (NCBI taxonomy): Eukaryota > Metazoa > Chordata > Actinopteri > Cypriniformes > Cyprinidae > Enteromius > Enteromius viviparus. The sequence goes on along the minus strand of JAUCNO010000279.1, from coordinate 223,188 downwards.
AAGGTTCATTAGTTAAGATGAACTAAGAATGAGCAATACTTCTACAGCATGTATTAATGTTAGTTCATATTAATTTCAGCATTTACTAACACATTATTAAAATCACGAGCTGTGTTTGGTAAGATTAGTTCACATGAACAGTAACAAATGATGAATAATGAACAATGAATAAGTGCTGTAATAAATGCGGTGCTTATTGTTTGTTCCTGTAGTTAACACATTAATGAAGAAATGACAGTTTACTGTGAAGTCTTACCGATGTTTGTATATACAGTGAATCTTTGTTTTAATTTATTTATTCTAAGAAAGTCAGGTTTTTTTTGTTGTAAAACCAAGCAGTGATGGCTTTGTGTGTAATTACAACAGAAGAGTAATATGTTATATTCATAGTTTTAGTTGAAATGTTCCAGTAGGCATCCATGTTTCTTGTTCTCAGTGTTACAGTACTTGCTCCTTCACTTGCACCCTGAAAACCACAACATTAGATCATTGCTGACTGTTGAACTTGACTTGTTGTTTAATCGGACTCATATCTTCATAGATGATCATTTAACGTTTGGTGATGCTGAATGTTTGTTAAATGTGAGAGGAATGCAGCGGCAGATGAGTGATATGATGTGTCCTGATGCATGTGTGTTTCTGGAGCGAGTTCTGACCCGACTGAGACCTCCCACCTCTGAAGAGATGTTTGTGCAGCGCCAGCAAACACTGTCTGTGTCTGCTCTCTTCAGATGACCGCTGGCCGAGGGCTCCAGGAGCATCACTGCTGCTTTACAGTTTTAAAGGCTTTGGGGTTTATATATAGCTTCACCAAATAACACTGCATATATAATGTGTGTATTTACTGCATATTTAGGTATATGTGAATACAAACACATGCATGTATGCATTTAAGAAAAATTGTATATACTTCTATTATATAAATGTGTATGAATGTATGACTCAATGACTGTAGGCCTTGACAGCTCTAATATACATATTTGTGTGTGTGTATATAATATATATATATGCACGAAAAGAAACTCTTCTAGGCTGAAGTAAACCTCACAAAGATCATGAAATGTGTTTTCTGCACAGATGAGAATCAGCTCCGAGCCAAAGGCTACGACAAAACCCCTGACATCATTCTGGAGGTGCCCATCGGTGAGATCTGGTATTCTATAACTCACTGATCAGAAAAAGCCTTGCTCAGTCCAGTGTCAAGCATCCGGCTCGTTTCATTACCTTACATTGGACATGTTTTAAGCAGATTTCCAATCAGTTGTGTTTTGCATGAAAGTAATCAGTGTGTATTGTGTTGTGATCTTCAGCTGATTGTGTGTTGTGTTTTTCTGCAGCTGTTGATGGTCATATAGTTCACTGGATTGAGAGCAAAGCTTCATTTGGAGATGACCACAGCCATCACACGTACCTCAACGAGCAGTTCTGGAGCTACTGTAACAGGTCAATTCCTTTTGTGTACATTTTAATAATTCAGTTATAATTCAATGTTTTTTGGTGAGGGATTTTTACAAATATCTGATTAATCAATTTCATGCTTTCACCATTAGTTTTTTTATTCTTTAATCTGGGGTGGACTTATTATTAGAGATTGGCCAATATCTTTAATAACCGCTAGCAATGGCCGATACACAGAACTGCTGTTCATTTACTGTTATAAAGTAACTAAGTGAGTGATGTCAGTCCGTAGTTGGTTACTAAGTTTTTTCCTTAAAAAGTGTTGAAGACTAGTTCACTAATAGGCTAGTGCATGAAGCCTTATTTACTGGATAATGTGAGTATTGGAATATACCAAACAAACAAAAAATCATATTTCATTGCGTTTATCAACTGGTATTTATATCAGAATTATTCAGGTATTTTTGTTTTTCTAGATTTCCTGTTGACAGCGTGGTTTATCTGTGCATTTACACAGAACTAAAGCAGCAATCTGCCATAATAAATAAACAATTGTATATATAAAATAATCAATGGTATATAGTATATATATTTTAATATATTATATTAACTGATTAGCCCACATGGCTGACTTCACCAAACTAATGATGAGCATTTAGACAAAAGAAAGAGAATTCAAATGAACTCCTTTAATTCCAGCATGTGCTCATCCACTGCTCTACGTATATAATTCAGGCCAATGTGTGTGTTTATAGGGGCAGGACTTATCTTACGTGAAACGTTTACCTTTTCTTTCATACAGCCAAGCTGCATAAGTGTCGTTTTCAGTATGTAACACTCCTAATGTGTGCGTTAATGGCCAGTTCACTCACTACAGTAAATCAGGTAAGTATACTGGGCTTGTGCACAGGGTAGTTGTCTGGTCTTTTCTCTCAGACACACTGCACACAGTTCTCCGCACACCCACAAGATGGATGCATTCATTGGATCCGATCCGAAGTTACTAACCGATATCCCATTATAGTAAAAGACTTAAATATCAGAACGTATTGGTAAATCAATAAATATTTGTATATATCGGTCGATCTCTGTAAACGTCACTGATCAAACACTGAAAGCATTGTGTATGTTTCTGAGATGATGAAGCTTTCAGTCAAGCGTATCAGAGAACTTAATAAAATGTGGCCCTGAACAACAAAACCAGTGTCCAGTGCATTGTTGGCTATTTCTACAAATCCACAAGACTCACACGTGTGATGTATTCAGTGGACTAGTAGAGCCATCTCTAGTACTAGCTCCGTGTTTAACCGCACAATGTGACTAATACTCTCGAAGCTCTGGGGCGAAGGAACGGATCGTGCTTCTATATGACCGGAAGCGTAGAAAGATCCTTTTGTCTGTTACGATCCATCACGAGGAGTCACTTCATCCGTCTGATCTGATGCGGTTCAGCGGCTCCATTACAGTTGTATGGATCAGATCTCCAGTGCTTCTCACGTGTGTTTAGACGTGACACGGCACACGCTGTCATGTTTGTGCGCTGCCTTGTCAGATAAACTTTGGCATGTCAAAAAAAAAATGTCAGGCCCTTCAGAGTGCACCTTTCAGAGCTGCTTGTAATTTTTAATTGACATTTACATTTGACATTTGCGGTGCTCTCGGAGCAAAGGACCGCCTGTGTCCACCTTCCCGTCTTCTCCTCTCACTCAGCCAATCACGTTACTTCATCTCCTCTGTTTATATGAGTTTGGGAGAAATGTTGAAAAGGTCAGCGAGTTTCCTTTGCGGTGACCTTCGCCGCCATGTTTTCAATTAGCACGGCGCACGAGAGTGACACCACTCCTGATTTGCTTATTTTCCAGCATTTCTGTCGTCTGCACCAAACGGCAGTCATTAATTATCCCTCGTTCTCCTTTAAGTGTTGAGAACTGAGTGAAAAAAAAAACAACGCAACTAATTTACCTCTCCAAACCTGGCAGCAGCTGCATCCATCATCCAAACAATAGTGTGGCCAAAACGCTAACCTCATAATAAACTCCCGTCACTGGAGTCATGGGTAATGATGCTTCGCCTATAAAGAGCGCAGCAGAGAGACTGTTCAGGCCCTGACGCTCAGGATCCGGCGGCTTCACCTTCCCATCAATCTTCGGCAGGCTGCGTGACGGATGTGTGCATAATTGAGTTATCCATCTACTCGGCTATAAGTTGCATTAAAAATTATTCAGCTGATAGTGAATATTAAGCACATAATAAGGCTTGTGTATGTTTTAGTGGAAGCGGCGGAGGTTAAATGTGTCACGTAATGAAATGCGCTCGTCTGCTGGGAGAGAATGAGAAACACGTGTCCTCTCATAAGCTGTTTGACTATTACATTAAAGAAATAGTTCACACGCAAATGAGCGCTCTGTCATCATTTACTCTCGGTTGTCGTTGCACGTGTTTGTTTTAGCAGTGACATTAACCCTATAGAGCTACTCTGTTATATTAAGATCAGTATTAGCTGTTAAACCTCAGTATCTACTGCATGCCTTCTGTCTGAGTTTATCCAGTACAAGCTCTTTTAGTGTAATTGTAGAAGTGTCTACAGAAAAAATCAGGCATTTTCTAGAAAGTTCTTCTCACTGCTGTGTGTGTGCACTTGGATGGGTTAAACAGAGAGGAAACCATACCTGGCCACATGTCACATCCTTTCCTTTCCTTCCTTTTGAGGAGCTTTACTTCCACTGTTAGTGTTTCTCAGCGGAGCACTGATCTTCACAAGCCTCCAAACATCTCACATCTTCTGAGGAGACTTTCAGTCAACATTATATGTTTGATCATTTCTGTCTCAGATATTGAGCAACTCTATGTCATCATCTGCTCCATCTCATTGATTTACTTTACAAGCAGCAGAATTTAAACATTTATGTTGTAATCTACAACGCATGTAATATTTTTGCTCATTGAAATTAAATTTCCTCCATATTCTCACTACTTCAGACTGCATGAACGTATCCAAATATAATACAAAACACATAACGCGTGTTTTTCAGTACTTTGTGTGAAGGCTTAATAAACTGTCAGTGTTTTGATAAAAAAATAAATAAAATCCTGACACTTATTTGGTTTTATTGCAGAATATATTACACTCTGTGCTGAATCTGAATCAATTATTTCCAGTGATCCCTAGTGCTGAGCTAATATTTGGCCCAGTTTCACAGACAGGGCTTAGCCTAAACCAGGATTAGGCCATACTTCAATTACTGTAGGACTTTTAAGTAATTCATGCCTTAGAAAAGGCATTACTGAAGTGCATCTCGAGACAAAACAAAGGCATCGACACGTTTTAAGATCAGTCAGTGCACGTTTCTTTCAGTTGAAACAGCTCAGATTTACATTTAGTCTAGGACTAGTCTTAAGCCGTGTCTGTGGAACCAGAGGATAAAGTCCCAAATATTATTTGTCATGCTATTGAGGTTCAGTTAAGCTCAAATCACACACAGTCTTGTTCAAGGAGCTTCTCCTAACACACACACATTTTGGACAAAGCTCAGTTGTCGTATCAGCTGAAGTTATGTCGTTAATAAAGGTTATTCCAAAAGAAATCCCGCTTCTGTTTTCGTTCCAGATGGCGAGTGATTTTGATTTCAGAGGATCTTTTACTGCAGGTTGTTTTGAGTGTTGATGTTAATACGAGAGTGGCGTGTTTCCGGGGCTCTGTAGATGAAGGTTTTCTCAGCGGCACTCGTGTATCAGAGCTAGCGTTCGTAATAGAGGCTGCTAAAGGTTAGATCTGATAAAACGCTGTCAGGACTTGACAAAGATGATGTATGGCCATATAAAGCACAGCACGGCTCATTTCTCCCTTCGGTCAGATAGGGTTAATACTCTCAGTTTTGTCATATATATTCTGTGGCTTGACCTCTTGGAAATTGTTGACCCGAACATTTGTGTTATATTTTCTTGAAATCTTTGAGACATTTTTTTGATGGCTGGTGGCTTTGACAATCGTTGGCAATAGCATTAGACTCCAATAATATTAAGCCCCCAGACTGGATCATTTATTTCATATTTTCAAAGAGCATATGAGTAAACAGTCTGACATGCCTCATACCTTGATCGCATCCCGTTCATGTATAATTTGAAGGATTTCCTGAATTCTCTTTGAAGAATCGGATAAATGCATTTCTTTATCAGTCAGATTGCAGTCGGTGAGGCGGCTTTTTCAAGATTTATACGTTTTAATGTTTTACATGTAAGATTTATAGATTTTAATCTTTTAAAATTAAAAATATATTTGTTTTCATGTTTTAAATGGAAAGATTTATAGGTCTGAATGTTTAATGTTTGGTGGATGTGGTGCACCGGTGGCCCTTCATCGCTGATTCTGGTCCATCTTGCATTTAAAACAGGAAGCATGCTTCTTTGCTGTCAAAATCATCGTGACAGTTCCTCTCCTCAATTTAAAGTAGCAGAAGCTTCTCTCTCTCTCTTTCAATTTCCTCAATTCTTCCATATCCTTTTGTTCTTTTTTCCATTAACCTTTTTTGCTGGAGCTCGAGCTCTTGTGACAGTTTAACCGTAAAGAGCTCTGAAGAAGCCGAGTTGACACGACAGTATGACGTCAGGAAATCTTTTTGGGATTTGCGGTCGCTGGCATATGACATTTAACACGGCAGACACCCCGGCGCAGCGCGCGACGTCTGACACGCACCTCTGAATGCTAATACCACATGACAAGATGCTTTCATGCTTTAAGGATTTCAATGCATATTTAGGGACATTGTTTAATGCGCTCCGCATGTAATCCGCACACTTCAGGTCCCCATCAGCTGTGGGATTTAGCTCCCGCTAAGCCTCCATTTCATCTATTTATTTTCCAGGTTTGCTCCCGACGCATTAAACAAATTTGTCGTTTCAAGTTGAGGTTAAGAATGATTTTGACACCAGCACTCTGCTTAAAGAAGTGAAAATAAAACACTTCGGAGCTGTAGGAGGTAAAGCAGTATATGACTTAGTGAAGTTTGAGAAGAAGGCCTGCAGTCAAATAAACTTCTGAAAGCTAACTTTTTGTCAATTTTGCTTTGTTTTTCAACACCTTTTTATAGCTATGAAAAAAAAAATCAAATGGGAGAATTTTGAGATATTTGCTTTGTATAAAAGCGTCTTCTAAATGGCTAAATGAGTGTGTGTGTATACATGTATTAAATTTAGTCATTTAGCTGATGCTTTTGTCCAAGCATATTTTAAACAACAGAAGCAATCAAAACCAACAAAAGCACAATATATATTATTTCTGTGAATATTTAATAATACGCTATGACTAGGAACCAATTAATCACAGCCAAAATAAACATTTTTGTGTACACAAGTACTACAGTAAGCATTATATAAACATAAACATTTATTTTGGTTGGTATATAGTATAGCAGCACATCAGTAACGATTATCAGCAGACTTTAAGGCCTGATGTGTTTATTTTTTATTTTATTAAATATCACAAAAGAGTCACTGTTAATAATCAGTGTCATCAAATCCTTTTATCTTCTCATGTCGTGATTGCTTGAGTTCTTTATAGCTGGATTGTTAGTGTCTGGCCTTGATTATATATTAGTTAAAGTCTAATCAGAGATGTATTAGGATGGGAACTTTGACCTTTGATTTCCCTCATTAATTCTGTCTTGCAGTCATTTGAGGCTGCGTCTTTTTTTTGATGAACGTCACGTGGAGGCTGGAAGCGGCCGGTGACCTTTGCTCTTTTATACGTTATAAAGACAGGCCAGAGTACATCTGTGTGACATTCTCCCATCCGCCTTCTACAGAGATCTGCTCTGAAGACGTCTTGTGATAAGGCCGTGTGTTACAGAGTCAGCTCAGACACCTCATTCTGCATCTATTTCTTTCTTCCCATCATAAGTCCTGGAATATAGTGCATGGGTCACTATAATTGATAATTGTGTTGAGAGCCAGCGGTCATCTTCTGCTTTAACTGCATGTAAAAGAGCAGCGTGAACATTCTGCTCATGTTCCACTAAAGAGAGCGAGATTCTGTCGAGCTGTTCCTGTAAAGAAGAGTGTGCTGGTGTTTCTGATTTAAGTGAAAGCTGTGTGTTACGTTCACTTCCGAGTTTGAAAACTATTACCATCAGAAGCAGTTTAGCTTTCACATGTCTCCAGACGTCCAGACTACAGCTGGGCAGAGCTTCAGATCAGTGCGTGTGTTTATACATGTGTCCACGTCCAGGAACGTCTCTTTAAATCACAGTTGGCTCTAGAATCCATCTGCAGGCCACCTTCCCTAATTTGGTGATGAGTGTTTGGCTAACATAATGATGGAGGCCTGGGCCAAACCCTTACTGTCGCGTCGCTCTGACCTTTCTACTGTGGAACACAAAACAAGAGGTCATGCCAAATGTTTGCGCTTCTCTTTTCCATTCAAGCGAAGTGTTCAGGATTTAAATGGCCAAACTTCTCAAGGCATCATAACAGTAGTCTGCGTGTCTCATGCAAGTCTTCTGAAGTTAGCTTTTTGTGAGAAACAGACCCAAATATCAGATATCCTAAACTATCTACTGACTACTAATGAGCTGCAAGTTAGGGGTTTATCAAGGCAAAAGTTGTAGTTAGTTGTTTATTAGAAGAACTGGACCTTAAAATGAAGTGTGACCGAAAGCTTGAATGGTTACACTTTATACTCAGAGTCCACCTGAGACGTTCTACTAACTGTAAGGAACTGCATGTCTGCTAATTCTGATTAATTCACAACTACATGTCTAATAACTCTCAGAGTAGACTGTTAGGGTAGGTTTAGGGTTCGTAGAATAGGTTTCTGATGCATGTCAGTATGTTGTGGAGTCATCAAAATAAAGTCTATTAATAAAGATATTAATAAAGTAATAAGCAGAGAGGCTATTAATCCTCTAATGGTTGCTAGTTGACATGTATTTGCAAAGTTAATCTTCTAAAGTGTTAGCGGTTGAATATATGTGATTTTAGACCTCCAGGGAACGTTCTTATGTTTAGCTCTTTTTTCACAATACCATCGGCTTCAAAGCAGATTTACTGAAGAGGGTTGTTTAGTACTGCATGGTAAAATCTCTGGAAGTTTCTGGAGTGCAGAACAGCATCATGAAATAACGCTATCTTGTTTATTGAGGACGGAGGCCGACCTCCTAGTGGCTTCAGATAATGACTTCATGCTAATAATGCAGATTTGGAGCAAGATGATGGCTAATGATGACAGAACCCTCAATTTTGATGGAGCCGTTCCTTCAAGCTGTTGGCTTTCCTCTGCTTCGTGTCATGTCGTGTCATGTTCATTGGAAACATTTGCTGTAAGAGTCACCTCATGTACGCAATGGAAAAAAACCCTGTCACGGCCTGAGAGACTGTTTGTGCAGTCCTCTGAAATACGAGCGAGCTTGTCAAATGGCAGTTTGAATAAGAAAGCAAACATATTTTAATCAAGAGCGGGACAGAAAGGGGTCAGCGAATCACAGGGTTTGATGTCACGCTCACTCTTCGCCTCTGTTCCGATGGCACCGCGTGGAAAGTTACCCGTGACCCCGTCCTAAAAAGGAAGCAGAGGGACGAATGAATAACTGCTGCGAGGTCTTAGCATGTTAAATGCTGTAATCTTCCCAAAGCGTTCCTTCCTGTCGGCCCTCCTCTCAACTTCAACCTCCAACCCCTCCCTCCATACATCACGGCAAATGAAAGCGGCCCGTGGCATTAGACGGGAGGGCAGAAAGCCCCTGGGTCTCGTCCAGAGACTCCCGCCCGCCAGCGCCAGCCCGTCCGCAACCACCGTTTTTAACGCAGATACGAGGGGCTGTAAATTGTGTTTGACAGAGCAGCTACAGTGGTTTCGTCATCGCTTGTCTTTAGTTATTACTGCGACTTCCTCGCCGCACAGATAAGGGCCCAGACTTTGGTGCACACTGTCGACACAGTGCTCTTATCGCCTTAATTGATTTAGAGCAAACGCCTTTGACGCGGGTCATTGTGCGCTGAAGTTATCCATCACCCGGGCGTTTGATTTCTGCCCGCGTCTGTCTCCAGTGTGTCTGCATGGAACTGGTTCAGAGGTTCTTCATAAACACACAAACCTTGCGTTCGAACTCGTCAAACAGCCCTTCAGAGTCTTTTTTTATATTTGAATTCCCACATTGGAGAAGGAAAGACTGAAACATAAAATTGGTCATAAGTAGCAAAAGCCAAAAATACACTATAGATTTTTTTATGCCAAAAATCATTTATATTTTAACTAGGGCTGTCAACGGATTAATCATGATTAATCACATCAAAATAGAAGTTTTTCTTTATATAATATATTTGTATGTACTGTGTATATTTATTAGGTATATATAAATACAAACACATGCATGT
>JAUCNO010000279.1:132806-213323 GCA_032353835.1 Enteromius viviparus | reverse complement strand
TGTGCTTCCAAAAGAGACACGACTAGAAATCAGTGTTAAGTTGTGTTTCCAACACTGTTCCAGAACAGCTGAACACAGCTGAACGGACGCAGCATCACGTTATGGTATTTACATTAAATACACAAAATAATGTTCATTTGAGCAACATCATACGACGAGTTCTTTGGACACTTTGTATCACGGTGTGCTTGGTTTTCTCTAGAGTTATAATGTTAGTACCCATCGTTGTGATTTGAATAATAAAGTTGGTTGGACATGCTGACATATTTGTTTTTATAAATACATGTATTTAAAGCTCCTGGAGCTTATTATTTACGCTCACAGGATTTGCACACTCTTTCGCTTCGATCTGTACGGGCTGAACTTGGAGAACAAGGCCGGAAATGGCTGATGAAGTCATTGAATGAAGCTGGTAAAGAAAGAATCAAGCTGTGTGTGTTTTTAATTTTTGTGTTTTGTAACATCTTGGCCAGGTCACTTCTTTAAAAGACTTTATATTAGGTGGCCTTAACTACTGTGTGCTTACATTTTAATCAATCATTTGATACATTGATGCACTTACTGTGTACAGTACATACATGTTTGTACATTGTACTTGTAGTTTAAAAATACCTATATACTTTTATAATTACAATGTTAATCTACCCATAACACCAAACCCATCCCTACCCTTACCCGTATCCTGTCCGATAGCAGCAGTGTCTTCAGTACAGTATTAACACAGTAAGTGCATTTTAATAATAAGTACGTTATACTTTTTTCTTTCTTAAGTACACAGTACTTGAGGCCACCTAATATAAAGTGTGACTGACATTTTTCTTCTTATTGTTTTAATCTCAGAAAGTTTGTGCCTGGTTAAATACAGGACATGACAGGAATTTGGTGTTGGGATGTCATTGCTCTCCCGCTCAGATGAAGAAAGGTGTCCTCAGGAAGCTGCCAGGCTCCGGCGGGCGAGCAGAGATGACACCGCGGAGGGCTGTAATTAGTTATTCAATTACGCCATGATAATGTGTGTGCATTGATGGGGAGGAGGCCACTCAAACGCCGGCTTACTCTCCCAGCACCTCCTTTCAGCTTTTTGTTCTTAAGTGCTGCGCTCTCATTAAAATGCCTTTTTAAGCAGCGTGGCACCTGCTTTAAAATCAAGCGCGGGGCGCTCGTTATGCCTAATGGCAGCGTGTCTGCCAGCGACGCTCTCAGCGGCAGCCCACTCTCTCCGCCCGCCAAAGCCAATGCGCTCCAAATTAGCTACATTTCACAAACAATTTCACCGACTCGTTACGCAGTTAGATGTTTATTGGAAGATCACTGACTTCCCCCGAGCGATACTTGTGCCAGATTTAGGTGGCGAGGCGCTGGCCCACATAATAGACCTCAATTATTATTGGAGCCTCGTGTCCGTTTATGCCTTTATTTATGGAACCTTTGCATTGAAGTACAGCGGTCTTTGTGCCTTCAGAGCGGAAGCTGTTCGGACGCCTCCCTCTGGGTTACGAGAGCAAGACCCTTCTCCGCCGGTGTGCTCTGGTGTTCGACAGCTCCTTCACTTCTTTTGGGCTCGTTTGTGCCCTTGACCTCATGATATCAGTATTTCTCTTTCTTGTTTTCTTATCAAAGCCCAGCAGCCAGTAGAAGAGCTCAAGTCACGACCCATCCGATGTTAGTTATGATAAATCAATAGAGTGAGGCGATTGAGGTTTTTAATGTGGGCAAATCAGAGCCGACTGTATGATGTTAGGACCTTTATTTCCCTCAGTATTAGCACTACCATATATACCACGAGTGTTCCTGGAGACACAATATTCATCCAGGAATTATGATATAGGCTATGATATAGTACAAAAGGTCTTTTTGTATAGGAGTACTTAGATCCTATATGAAATGCATGATGTTAACGGGAATACAGTATTTTGTATTAAACTCTGGTCTGGAGGTGATTCTCTGTTGATGTTTGGATGCTTGTAGTTCATCAGCCTGAACACACGGTTTGACACACACACAGTGTCCAAGACTTTTCAACTGTTTTAATATTGAAGTTTTCTCCCTTGCTCTCTTCTGATCTTGGTTCAGTGTGTTTAGTCTGTTAAATCATGAAGTGGAAATATACTTCACACAGAATACGAACCCTGTTTCTGTTTGGGGTCAGTTTGACTCAGTGTGAGACAAACGAGAGCCGGCAGCTGTCAGGAGTGAGTGTGTGTAATGTGCACAATTATCAGTCTCTGACACCTCAAAGAGCAGCTGAACTCCTGACGTGGTCTTGCAGGCTTACAGTATATGAGTATATCAGCCTCAACAGAACATGAGGGTTAATGAGTTAAAAACAACACCGTAATACCTCTCCGTGATGAAGCGTGTTGTTCCAGATGTGTGTGTTATCTGCTCGTCAGGCCCAGCCTCATACGCCTCACCTCTCGTCTCACAGCATCTAAATGTTTACATTGTACCTCCGCTGCGTTTCCATAAAAAGGCTGGGATTGTGGTAATGAAGGCTGTTCAGTGATGGAAGGACTGTTAGTTTTGGCTGGTTCTCTGGGTCAGGACACCGGCTGTGAATCAGTGTGTGATAAAGACAGCGCAGGAATTCACATGTGCTCTGAAGTCTCCGCGTCCAGTCCGACACGGTCTCCAGTTACTGCAGTAAAGATGACTCTAGCTGGGTTTTCATCCAAAGTTGTTAATTTAACTTAATATACTTAAAAATACATTAGTGAATAAGCACCGTTCGTCCAGCGGGTCACATCTGTGACCCTGGAGCACAAAACCATCTATTGTGAACTATTGTGAAAAAGACCAAAATACTGAAGTGCTGTTTTCCTGTTTGACGGTTACCTGAAGTGAAGAGGTCAGTGGTTTCTAACATTTGTTCTTCTTGGCTGCTGAGCACAGGATTGAGTTTAAAGATTGGGGCTGCTGAACACATTTAATGTGCGTGTCCCTCAGACGAGCTGTCTCTCGTGTGTCCTCTACAGGTTTGGTCCAGGTCTGGTCATCTACTGGTACGGGTTCGTGTCCGAGCTGGACTGCCAGCGAGAGCGAGGGATCCTGCTGAGAGACGGCTTCCCCTCGGACATCGTGACCCTGTGTCAGGGGCCGGCGCGGAGCCCAGTCTGACCCGGCACGGGGCCGCTCGTTGCTGTGGATGTGAATCCGGAAGCAATTTAGCTTTCCTGCAGCGTGAGACTCCTGGCAAACATCTGCGGTGAACTCCAGCTGAACCCTGTCCTGCTGAGAGGCAGGTAACACGCTCAGAGACACACACTGCTTCAGTGTTCAGTTATAAAGTCAAATAAAGTTACGAGTTCTTCACATATATTCTGTGTCAAGTGTGTGTCTTCTGAAGCGAATGACGCTCTCCACAACTTCCTCTTCCTGTCTTAAAGAGCCGAGGAGAGATCTGGAGAGCTTCCTGGCTGTGCACTATTAACCCTGCGGGCTCTGACGTATCAAACACAACACTTTACTCAAAAACTACTGACATAAACCCATCTACATGTCTGTGGTCACTCTACATCTCCAGTAATATGTCAATATGAGAAAAGAAGAAATAAAGTCTCCTCAGAAGATGCGAAATGTTTTGGAGGCTTGTGAGAAACACTAACAGTGAAGGTAAAGCTCCTCACAAGATCCTGAAGATCAGATCCTTCTAGAAAATGATTGATGGAGAATCAAGTAAAGCTGAGCTGCTTCGGTCCAGTAAGAGTTCATCTGGAGATATGACCAAAGATATTGAAACAGCAGGTTTAACAGCTACGTCTGATCTTGTCGGTGTGTGTGTGTGTCTGATACAGCAGGGTTTCTAGGGTTAATGAGGTCCTGACCCATCTCTCTCCTCTGTGAAATCACTGTAAAGCGGTCCCTGACCATAGAAACAGGTCTCACCCGGGCCCCGTTAACGACCGGCTCCTAATGGAGTTCAGAAAGAAGTAAAAACAGAGTAAACAGGCGAGTCAGTTCCTCTGGAGAGCTTCCTGTCATTGTGTTCTGCTGTGAATTACTCTGAGCTCCAGCGGCCTGATGTTTCCAGCTGCTCGCGGTTCATGTCTTCATCGGCGGCTGCTTCTGATTTCAGCAGCGCTCTCGTTAATGTGTGTCAGTAATCAGCAGTCTTCATTTACCCCAAACACACTCTCAGACAACAAGCTACAAAACCGAGTTTGTTTCTAAGAACATTTTCATGGAGATTAAAATCCAGAGACATGAAGATATTTTAATGAAAGCTGTGAGATTTTAGGTCCATAACTAATAATAACTCAAATCAGTACTTTCATTCCTCAAGGACTCATTAAACCAGAACAAATATACTTCTAATGTTACAATATTTCAGATACACAGATATATATTCATCTCTCACAAAATCAGTTTCCACAAAGATAGTGAGTTTTCAACCCTGATAATGATCCGGTGACACTGAAGACTGGAGGGATGATGCTGAAAATACAGTATGCTTCATGAAGATAGTTGATAATCAAAACCTCATTTTTTGATGAGTAATATGCACAGCTAAGAAGGTGTGGCCTGTCTTGTGACCCAGGGGTCAGGCTGAATGTGTTATAGGTTTGAAATAAGAAAGTTGAGTTTCAAGCCTTGAACACAGAAGATATCTGATGCTGAGAGAAGAAGCAGGAGCAGATCTGATTCGCAGCTGTTTCTGCTCAGTCATTAACATATTCATCTCTCGGCAGAGCAGCAGGTGTGTGATGATGTGCTGCTTCACACACACACACACACACACACACACACACACACACACACACACACACTCTCTCTGCTGGCAATTAACCCCTGCTTTTCTGATGGTCTTCCGTCGCAGCTGAGCTCTCCACTGTTTGATCCTCAAACACAGTCCTCTTAAATCAAGAAGATCAACATTGCTTTACAACTAAAACTATAACTTTTTAATGAACCATACGTTCTAGAAAATGTCCTTTTCTATGTAATGACAGACAAGAAGCTTGAATGCAATAGTTGAGTAAGAGGAGTCTCACCAGGCTTGTGTTCATTAGTTCAAACGTACAGTAACATGTTGAGATATTACGAGTAAAGCAGCTGTTTCTCTGAATACTGTAACACCAGCTGAATTCTCAGCAACATAAACCTTATTTACAGATGAGCAATGAGTTCAGATCAACAGCAGTAATTATAAATACACCTTCTTTAACATCACGGATGACTTGAACACTTTTTCTTCAGGTTTGGAAGGCCGTGTGTGTTTGTGGTGTTTCTGTGATAGCTGTGGGAAGTGAAGGATCTCAGATGGTTCCTCAGACAGCGGGCCTGATTCTTCTGGATTATTGTGTATGGCTGCAGGGATTCAGTCCGGCCCCTAAAGGTCAACGGCACGAGTGGCATTTGGGTTCTGACAGGCGACCCAGATTCACTGATATTCATGTTCTGTTGGAGGCTGAGCGTCTGTTCATGAGCTGTGCTCAGAGACGTGACCGCTGGAGAATGAGCTGCAGCTTCTAGCCTTCACACACACACACACACACACACACACTGATTCATGCAGCTCAAGTCATCAGGCTGTGTGTGTGTTAACCAGACATCGGCACATCTTTGTCTGTAGACCAGCAATAAAAAACAGCAAAAAAATGAAGCTTTGTTTGTCTGTGTGTTTCTTAATTGTAAGAATGATGAATATTTTAGTTTGCTAAGATTGATCTAAGTCCACCCATGTCAATATGACACAGATGTGATGAACCATTTTCAGAATCATTAAAGACGATCTCATTTCTATTTTTATTTGAGTTTTATTTCTTTGGAAAACAGTTTTCCTTTTCCACAAATAGATATTTGATATGTTAATGTCTCTCTGGAGCTGCAGGAATATTTGCAAGGTTTGTTTTTCAGGTCCTGAAATGAATACACAATTTATTGTACAGTATTATATATTATTACAGTACACTATTTATTAATACAGTTCAGTAGTGCAGACTGCAGTAAATGATGCTGGTTTTATCCAAATAATTGTGCAGTATTACCTGTGGACGTTTGAAACATTTATTTCTTCAGATATTATTTTTCTAAAGATTATTAAATAAATAAATAAAATTATATATATATATATATATATATATAAAAACATGTTTCCTTGTTTTAAAATAAATAAAACTAGTGTCACGATTTGATGGATTCAGCTTGAATTGCGTGTTTTCTGCTGGTGTGTGTGTGTGTGTGTGTGTGTGTGTGTGTGTGTGAGGGGGGACTGAAGCAGCTCCTGACAGCACTGATGATTGGGGCTGCTAACGGGACACACACACACACACACTGCTCTGTAAATAAGGACATGTCACAGACACTGTTTTTAAAGTTGAAAATAGTACAGATTTTCTCCAAACCTACACCCGACAGAATATGTATGTGATTTTTTTCGTTTTCTCGGTGAAAGTGGTTTTACCTGGAGATGAATCGTGGCTCCAAAACAGAAATCAATAAGCACACACTTCACAATTCACGCACACTTTATTATTATTTTTATTTTTTAATTATTATTATTTTTGTTTCTTTGTTTAGTTTTATTTTTTATGTTATTGAAGAAGAACGCCTATATTGTCTTTAATGTCATATTATTATTATTATTTCTACAGTTTTATGCACGTGCAAGTTTTATTTTTCATTAAACGGCTGCGATTGAATGTGATGCCGAAAGAAGAGGATTAAAAATAAAAAAAAAGGAATCGTAATTCTCCGATGTAAAAGCTGTTGGCATTTCCAGAGAAAGGTTTTGGAGAAGAGCACCGAAACACTGACATTAATATCACATTACAGTTCATTCACGCGCCGCAATTAATGACATTTACTGCGAGATAATAAGGTCAGTAAAATAGCAGTGTATCGTCATTCTGCTTCGATCCGGGTAATCTTTAACTGCTTGTTTTTTTAGAGATGTCAGCCTCACCTTCATCATCCTCACCCGTTCACTCTCGATTACTGAAGCCGCTTTTAATAATCATAGACATCACCCTTCGTTCAGATCGATTATAATAATACAGCAGAGATTGAAGAAGAGGAGAGGTGTCTGGACTTCTGTTCATCGAGTGTAGTTTGACCAGAAGGGGGCGCTGTGATATTGGCCCCGGGGTTTCTTCTCACTTCTACAGCCTTTCTGTCTGCAGCACGCAGCCTGTTTTATTTTGTTTTTAATCTTTTTTCCCCTTGTAAAAAAAAAGTAAATAAATAAATATATATATATATATATGTATATATATTTGTACATTTTACCTCTGAAGAAATAATAGTTTCAGTGATTATGTTTGCTCCTGTATCTTTAGTCTACTTAATTTGAAAACATGTAGTTCGATCACAATTGCGCAGACATGCACTGAATTTTTTATGTTTCTGTTATTTATTATTATTATTATTATTATTATTAATAATATTATTTTCCATATACAATAACAATATAAATATCATGAGATATTTGAGAAACATTGCGTTTCGTGCCTCTGCTGTGTGAGTGATCGCTGGAAACCCATCTTTGATCAGCTTTCATCACCAAATTAGCCGAAAAATTAACACATGTAGCCTCAGAAAGATACTACTAAAAATGAAAGATTAAATAACACGGAAACACACTTACAATAGCATACACAAATAATAATAATAATTATTATTATTATTATTAGGGTATAACGATATAGTAATAGCAACTACTCGCATTAATAACAGCTGTATCGTTAAAACCGTGTGTGTGTGAGCTCTTGTGTCGTCTCATCCTCGGGAAGATCTGCATTATTAGCGAGGTTTGAGCTTCGAAATGACAAACAGAAAGAGAGGAGAGCGTCGCTTTATTGATCAGTGACTGTGAGCTAATGTCATTATCCTCATCAATAGAGAATCACCGTGATGCTGACAGTGATTAATGATCAGGGGCCTCTGCGCGTGACCCCCGGGGCCCGCACACACACACACACACACACACACAGAGCAGATGCCGCTTCAGCTGGAACACGGTCAGTGTTTTATATGTCGAGGTTTGAGAGAGCTGCGCGTGGAAACTGTCTGCTCGAGACTCGGTTCTCCTCTCCTTTGTGTGCTTCTGCATTCCCGTGACTGACTCGATGATGATGATGATGATGAAGGCTGGATCATCCATCATTCCTGTCACAGGCGCAATTCAATCCACCTCCTGTCCCCTATTAATATTAAAATCAGCTCACAATGATGCCGCCCTTCCTTTCACTTTTCTCTTTTTTTTCTATTTCTTTTCTTTCCCTTTCTTTCTTTCTTTCTTATTTTTTTTTCTTTCAGATCATATTCTGTAATTTCAAAATGAATTATTTGCACGTCTATTTCCTCGAGTGGACAATCATTACAGTTATATTTGTTCGTCTGTGCTTCTGGTTAAGAAACACTTAAATAAAAATGATTTGTCTGAGTGTCTAGCCTGTAATAACTGGCACCACGTTCATTAAAAGCGCAGAAGGCACTTTTTTTTCAATATCTTCCGATAATCTTGCAGATGTGTATTATTTGGTGAAACGACTCGCTGATTTGATTTGATATTTACTTACAGCGATGTTATTATTTTGTAAATTAATAATTACCGTTGGTATGCATTTAAATTACTAATACTGCTATTCAGCTTTTCAGAAATAATGCAAAACCTTCTGCTTTGGGGAAAAACCCTGTTTTCTTTTATCCATCGAGCGTAAAATGAGACATTCCCTGCAAACGAACCCTTCAGTAAAAATTCAGAAAAACATATTAAACATTAAAGTAACGAAGAAAAACTAACTTTCACATCACAGCTCTTGAAACATGTTTTTATGAACAGGTTTGTTTTTCAGTCCGAGGTAATTTTGCTCTTTCCAGGAAATGCGTTTTAATGCGTTTAGCGCGTTCATTCGTTGCGTTTATTGCGCACGTGAGCGTCCTCATCATTGTAACCCCCATAACTAATTTTACTAGCATGTATAAACGCGGTTTGTAGTTATAATAATAGGCTAATAGCCGTGTAGCGGCGTGCTGCAGCGGGTGCAGTGTGAGGGAGCTCCAGCAGGAGGCGCCTCGGAGACTCAAACCGGGCCTCCGTGAGTCCACTCGAAGTCAGCCGAAGCTCTTGTGTTTGTTTTGTGTCTGAAACAAACATCTCAAAAGGAGGAGCAGATTTAGAGAACATGATCCCTCACACAACAACAGCAGTACTGAAAAACCCCTACTGTCCGCCGTGTCCAGGCATATTAAATAAGATAAAGAATTAGATATTGTTTGTTATTATATATATATATATATATATGTGTGTGTGTGTGTGTGTGTTAATTTTCTGAAATTAAGATTTATAGGTGATCTGAAAGCTGAATAAATAAGCTTCCCATTGATGTATGATCTGGATGGATAGGGCAATATTTGAGCGAGATATAACTAGATGAACATCTGGAATCTGAGAGTACAGAAAAATCTAAATGCTGAGAAAATCACTTTTAAAGTTGCCCAAATGAAGATCTTATCAATGCACATTACTAATCAAAACTTAAGTTTTAATATATTTTTAGTAAGAAATTGACTAAATATCGTCATGGAACATGATCTTTACTTCTTTGGCCAAAAACAAAATCTATAATTTTGAGCCATACAATGTATTTTTGGCTATTGCTACAAACATACCCCAGCGACTCAAGACTGGTTTTGTGCTCCAGGGTCACAGACGAGCTGTTTTGTACGTAGCAGAGATTTTAAATGAGCAACACACTGTACAACACACAAGAATCTACCAAAATCCAAAAATGAAATATTTATTACAGCATTTGTGACTGAACACCTTTGAAACATTACGCCACAGTCCTCATACAAGTATTGAATGTATTTCTGACAAAGCTCGAGGGAGACAGTATTTCATCTTCTAGTGAGGAGCACGTGCTGAGAAAGGAAGGGGAATCATGGACATAACAATATCAATGCCACAGCAGATCTGAAACTAGCAAAAACATTCGTCTTCAATTGAGGTAAACACATAGAATATCTAACATGAAACAATTAATAGACTGAAATCTGTACGAAGTTTCTTACAATATCATCTCGGCTTTTCACCGAGCTTTGAGTTCATAATTTAAGTTCTTTTTTTCATCCTTTTAAAGTTTTTCACCGCGTCGATCTCTGCTGTATATGTGCCGAGGAATCCAGAGAATCGCTATCGTCCTTATGGCAGATAATATATTGATCCCAGGCGTTAAACTGCTGCAGGATGGTGCTTTTTCTCCAGGATACACGTCCTTCATAAGGCTCTTACTCTGAGAGTCCGAGATACAAAATTAATAATAATAATAATAATATTAATAATAATTATAAAATAAAAACGTATAAAAGCAACACAATCCAGTGCTTGGGCAATTCAAACAAAGAACTTCACCTACAGGGCAACATTCATTCATGGACCAAAAAGGGAAAATGCATGAGGAGGGGGGAGGAAGAGGAAGAGGAGGGGTTTGGTGAAGAGAGCAGGCTTCAATCGGCAGAAACTCAGCGTTATCACCGGGAACCGTGGTCTGTTTCTCCCGTTATTGCTGCGATCGGAGCTCCTCTGCCTCGGGGTCCGCACACACAGTGTGAAAAACAGGGCAACGTTTTACTCTAAGACTAGCTCATGAAACATAAAGTGAGTGATAAAAATGCACAAGATTTAATTTAGTTTCTATGCTTTTATACTACAGTAGTTTCAACTCTTGGAGTCTCTTTTGTCTTTTTTTTTTTTTTGTTTGTTTGTTTTCATTTCATTATCATGATGCGTGTGTGTGTGTGTGTGTGTGTGTGTGTGTGTGTTTAACAAGCTGAAACATCCTCAGTTGATTTGAACAGACACCCAAGACTTTACAAAGTGTTTTTGTCAGCTCTTGGTCCTCCAGCAACAAAAGTAACAAAATTTCACAAGATAAAAAAAAACGATCACAGCTCGTCTGGAATCCCACTTGAAGCTTCTAATTCTGCTGTCGGATGCTTCAGTGCATTCTCTTTCCTTCACAAATCTCTGGTGGGGGTATTGTCCAGTATTGGTTGGTTCCCTTCGGTCATGGGCCGGTCCAGCAGCGCTGTGGTCAGGGGGTCAGAGGAGTCGTGGTCGAGGAGGGCTCTGTGCATTAGCATGGTCACACGGGTCAGAGGTGACGAGGAGATCGGTGACACAGACGCAAGAGACGAGGGGCTTTCGGTGGATGAGGTGATGCCATGCTCATGCCCACAGGACCAGGCTGAGGTACGAACTCCCCCGGCACCTGAGATCCAGAGAAACACACTGTCAGACCAGTCACGGTATCCACAGTCAAATCAGGCATCTCCAAGGTTTCTCACATTATATATGAGAAGAACAAATTCATCCCGATAATGTCACACAGAAAGGCATGTAGGGTAATGTCATCTGATTCATTTATGTACACCATTATAATACCAATTTAGTCAACCAATCACCAAGCAATGCTTGCTTTTGTTCAGTCGCATTCGCAATTACAGAAAAACATGCTCAGGTCAACGTGTCCGAAGACTTTTTGGTCGCAAATGTTATGAAGAATATTTGAGTGTAATATCACGCCTCACTTTATTTTGTTCTCTTCACTTATATAAACGAACTCCAGTGTCCTGCAACCTCTAGTAAAAAAATACAAAAATTATATTGGGTTCCCGATTTTATTGTTAGATTTAGCAGATATTAATCAGACAGTGTAATAATACTCTAATGTAGGTGCAGAATCTGAAGATAAACTGTTCCCAAAAAAATTCATGCATTTTACAATCTCTGGGAATCGAACCCATGACCCTTGCACTTCTGGCGCCAGGCAAGGATGTGGACCTTGCAGGAACAACCTAAAGTTACCAGCACTCAGAGCGGTCAAATCTCAGATTAAATAAGTGACCGAACGAGCTGCGCCACTGCCAACTGATCTGAGTCAAGTTCCTTTACGAACTCGCTGAATGATTTAGGTGCCGGTTAACACCGCTCACCGCTAACACAGAGAACAGCGCAATATTATACAAGACACAACTGAGCCACAGACCATGAGGACAAGTACAATACATCTGTACAGAATACATCTGTAGCGCTGAGCTGCTCGATCTCTAGTGCTGAGGTGCATGGGAACCGGGCGTGTTTTGAAACGTGACCCCAGGGGCATTAACAACACTCATTTAAAGCAGGGGGACAGGGTCACTCCAAGGTCAGCAGGCACTCACCGCACATTCCTGTAGCATCGCAATTAAAGAACAGCGTAGGCCAAGTATTTGAGCGGAAAGCGCACGTGTTTATTAAAGCCATCTCGTAAAATCTCGTCAAGCTGCAGCTCTTCCTTCAGTAACAGCACACCTCTCTGAGCGCGCTCCGACACCGATCATAATTAAACAGCAAATACACCATATTGTGTGTGTGCGTAACCCAATCAGATGGCTAATATTCCTCTGTATTAAGCTATTAATCTAATTGCTCATGAAGCATACAATATGTTACGTAATTAAATAGTCTCAAAATTATTGCGCGACGTATTAAAAATTATCCAAGCTGAGCAAATGTTGTCTCTGCGGCTGTTTTAGGGAACGCGAGCGCCACGTTTCAAGTCTATTAACGAGGTGGGGGGGGGGCTGCGTCGCAGCATCGCTATGGTGACCTACAGGAAACTGCCGACTATTTACATATAAAGGGTTCTTTTAATCAAGCAAAGTGTTATTATATTGAGGCTCATTGAGCAGGAAGTAGAGGTGTTAAATAAAATCTTCTCTGCCCTGCCACCTTTGGGAGGCCATACGTCTTGATTTCTCAAATGTCAGCGGCGCGGCGCCGGCGGCCAGCGTAATGGGCGTCTTAATCAGACGAGGAGATCTCTGCGTTTACATGCGGTCGTTCTTTAATGCCCACACGCTCCCTGCAGATATTCCCATTCCATCTCCCTCCCTTCCAGTAAAAAAAAACCAGACACGCGGCTTCCCCCGGTGAAGGATGGCTGTGTCACCCGCCGTCTCTATATCTCTCTCCGGGAGCGTAATGTACTGCACTGCTCCCGTCTTTGCATATAAGATAATTTGGGCATCAATCCTTCCCCTGACGGATTTATGTCACTCCGAGGACAGTTTCACTTCTCCTTTTTTATCGCTTCACTGGAGCCCGCTTAATTTCACCCCGTCATATTCTACCCCAGGAGATGCCATCCCCCCCCCCAAATGTCCAACATTTGCATTGGCCGCATGAGACGTGGAGCCGCAGCGATAAATAAATTCCACTTTAGTGCTTTCCTGCCTTGTTTTTGTTCCAGAAATATCGCGCGACCCGCGTCTCACCTGACTCATTCTGCAGGTCTGATTGTCAGCCATTCAGGGCGGCCGTAAAGCGCAGCGTCTATGCTGTTATTTTGGGCTTTCAGGGGAATTCTGACAGGAAACGGACAGGAAAGTCTCTTGAAAGAAAGACGGAGGAAGAAAAGAGTCCCAGTGTACTTACTTCCCCCTTTTCTTTACTGTACAGCCGTTACATGTAGTGCCACTGGCCGTCCATGCCCATGTTCATGCCCATGCCACTCATAGGACCTGCAGAGACAAGCAGAAGTGATATCAGAGCCCAAACACACAGCACAACAACAAACTGATGACAACCCAGAGAACTCAGGTTCTTCATTGCTCAGGTATAGGGTTTCTGATGATATTTTATTTAGTTTAAATTTCGATTAAAGAAGATTCTAGAAGCTTTATCTGATCAAATGCACATTTTCATTGTTTTGCTGAACACATCATCTTTGATTGGTCAGAACGACAATTATGCTAATTTCATCTCTATCTGCCAAGAGATGGGCATTCTGAGGAAACTACGGATGACACAAGCTTCAGTCTGGATCCAGATCTGAGATGACCAAACACCTTGAGAAGAGAGGATGCCAAACCCCACAGAAGACCTCAGAAGATGCCTACCCTGGACCAAGCACAACAGTTTAATCGTTCACCGTCTGTTTGATTACGTGTAATTTGTAACCCACTGCTTGCTTAGTCATAATGACCAATAATAATAATTGTCTGTAAATTGGCATTGTGAAAAGTGCTGTACAGATAAACTTTAAATGGGTGGAATCTTGCTAAACAATGGTTAAAATCAATATGGACTGTGTTTCTCAAAAGCAGCTGTGGCTGCAAGCTCCGTCGTTATCAACAGATGTTCAGGAGAACTTGTAACCAAAGTTAGATAACAATGCTTTTGGGAAACGCACTTACAGATCATTTGAGCTTTAGAGAAACTCAAGAGAAATTAGTCTTGAGTGAATATTTTCTTTCCTGGAACTCCGTGGCTGATGATACACAAGACAACGTTTTGAGCAATTTTGCTTAGGCACTTTCCCATTGAGAACGGGCCACTAAACTCTACCTGGATACTTTAGATTGGTCTGTTGACAGCCATATTGCTCAAAATGTTTCCCCTTGGTGTATCATGAGCCTATGGGAGGTACCTGAGATTACTGGAAGAGAACATCATGTTCCAGAGCAAAATTGGACAACCCTGGTCTAAAAGAAAGAAGAGAGATGAAGAGGTGATCACTGGATCTCACCTGCCGGCCGGATGCCCATGTGTTGCTGTCCGTCCAGCACAAAGCTGCCCATGGGCTGCCCCTCCGGACTGTACGCCGCTCCCTGGCTCACTGAAGGATCAAGAAGAAAACCTGAGTGAAGTCAAACGTGGACACCAGGGGAAGAAGAGAGAAGACACACCAGACAATCAGCGATTATCCCAGCTGTTCATCAGCCACACACACACACACACACACCATTCTCCAACGTATGCATCAACAGGACATGAGGAGGTTACATCAACAGAATGATGTCTATCTCTGGACTTGCTTCAGTGGCCTCGGATTCAGTAGAGGTCTAGAAACCCCGCAGTGCTCATGCATTCCCTGGAACTTTGTGTGAAGATCTACACACACTACATTCATGTGCTGATGTTTTCATCAATAAAAGCACCACTTCTACATGACCTGCCCATTTCACTCAGATGTTTACTGTTCATCCCAGTGTTAACAGCAGTAATTTGAATAAATTCATGTGTGCTCAGCCAGAAACCAGATCAAGTCATCAATAACTTAAAAAACTAGAGGATTTCATTTATGTTTCTGGTGTCAATTCATGAATGCTTATGCAAATGTCTTTCTAATGTACCATAACGCAAAGAGAAACAGTGAAACGCTCCAGAATTACTGTAAAGTTCTCTTGTGGCCAATTAGCATTGAGAAGCACTAATGTCCCTCTAACCAGCGAGATGGAGAAACATCCAATTAGATTCAATCTGCTCTCATTGGAGCGTACAGACACAGGAGAGAAGCTCAGGGACTCTAAAGTGAGACACAAACAGAGCTGAGAACATCAGAGAAGATGAGATGATGTTTACCTGCTCGATTTGACTGGTCGATCATGGGCTGCACTATTCTTCTTCTGGCATTAATGAACCTGAAACACAGGAGAAAAACAAGAACACTCACATCACCTGCAGCATGTGACTGATGTAAACACTTCAGCAGTGTTGACTAAATTTTGAATCATCATTTCTGGAGCATTTGGACTCGGCCTGGACTTGGATCCGGATGAGCTGGTCTTGGCTAATCACCATCTTGGACTTGAGTATGACCATTGCAGGTAAACCAGAATACACAATACTACTCAAGAGTTCACGATGGTTCGTATTTGTTCAAATTCTAGAATTCTGGTTTGAGTAGTTTATCTGTAGAGGTGAGATGTGGAATGGATTCTCCAGGACAGCAATCGGATAAGTGGAGAACGTTATCTGAATTCTCCTGCTTCTCAAAATATAATCTTACATGTGTCTTTAAGGAGATCTCAGCAACACGCTGAGCTCTTTTCCACATTCATTTTAAAGCTCCATACTCTTCTAAGATGAAGATGATCATCAAACAAGGGACTTCTGAGACCCAAACCTCTAGCATCCACAAACATTATTCTTCACGTGTTAGCGCTCAGAATGGAGAAGTTTGTGATACAAGCGGCTCTTTGAGTGGGTCCCCTGCCCCCTGGTAAGGGCCCATGGCAGGGGTCTCTCCTCTCCAGCTGTCTGTAAATGAGCTCCAGGCTTTCAGCAGCTATTGTTATGTCAGCGAGGCCATCAATTAGCCTGTCTGAAGTTTTATCACCAGCACGGCGGCAAATAAGCACAGCTCCACAAAACCTCTCCTGCAGCTTTTGAGCGCCAGGCCGCTGGGGTCATCGGGGGGTCAGTGCCAGCCCAGGGAACCGTTTTAATGTGGAATGGGCCGTGTCAAAGGCAAAACGGCCGCTCTGCGGCGGGAGAGACCCGGACTAAAGGAGCGAGCGTTAAAGGCGCCCACATGTGTTTGATATTAGAGCGAGGGTTGGGATCTTGCTGGGGCTATCCCGCATGAAAGAAGCGGGCGAGCGCACACAGGGCGACTCTATGGGACCGGTCATTAGATACAAGCAGGACTGGAATCAATTTGAGCTCTAATCCCTCCTGAAGCCGCCGAACATGCTCTTACCTTCCATTAACTTAAACGCCGCAATCTGCGCTTGCACAACGACACGCTGAAGTTCACTGCATGCACAGCTGGGGAAGAGGAATAACTTTGCTCTCTTTGTCTGGAAGACAGCAGCTCTAGCATCGAGCAACAGATGCTCAGATAGCACATATAACTGAGAGAAAATCATAAACATGAGTGTAAATACATAATGTTTTGAGATTATCTGTCATGTGCACACACACCTCTACACACACACACACACACACACACACACATTTGTTGAGTAAACAGCAGTCATTTTCTAGAGAGCTCTATGTGTGACTGGCCCATGTCATTAACCTGCGCTCTAATATTTGAGTAAGATGATTCGAAACTGTACCGATTGTTTCCATTCAACAGTCAGTTCAGTAAATATATACACTTACATTATACATTAATGAATTAGTATTAATAATTAATATATATTTTTTTTTTCTTTTTTTTTAATTAATATTAATTCATTAAAACATTTTTTATTGTTTTTACAATGTTACAAAATATTTCAAATAAATGCTGCTCTATTGAACTTTCTATTCATCAAAGAATTTTGACAATAAATATGTGAAGCAGCACAGCTGTTCTTGCTGTACATCTGTCTTTTTTATGAACATTATAATATGTCGCTGATCTAATCATTAAATAATTGTACATACATTTATTTGCTGCATTTGCTGGCCAGTAAGTAATAGTAAGCAGCATAATGTTAGTCAACTAGTATCACAAAAAAAACATTTGACCTCGATTATACATTATCACTTAAATTATATATAAAAAAAAAAAAAAAAACTTGCCTCATAAACGAGAAATACCAGCGAGAGACAGAAGAGTGATTTATGAATTTCTTTAAGACTAGCTGCTGGGACTGACTGACCTCTTACACACACACACACACACACACAGTGTCTGTTTTGCCTCTCCAAACTGTTGCCACAGTAACCCTGCAGGAGCGGCCCAGCAGCGCCACGGCCCCAGAGCATTTTATCAGTGTGAGTAAAGCCAATTGAGATTATCAGACCTGCCTCTGATAACACTGTTTCACCTCCTCCCGTGAGCTGCTAATAGGGTGTGCTTAGAACAACACCCACCAGCACACACACACTGCTTCTCTCCAAACTCAGGCACTCATTTCTAGATACAAAGTTTCATTTATATGCATCAAAACACAAGAAATAAAACATGCACTTAATGGATACTTAAAATAATGAACTATAGAAAAACAAAACAAATTTATGCACACCAAAAATGTACCAACAACAAAACAAATGCATCAAATACTAAAGATATTCCACAAATGGTAAAGAGTAGCTTACATAAATATTGAATTAATAAAGTGTTTAACAAGATCAATAGGCGTAGAGATGATTCAGTACTCTATCCATTATCTGTTTTACTGAAGCTGCATAAACTACAGCAGCGGAACTGAACACACACACACACACACACACACACCCCCGCCTGCCGCTGCGCTCCGCATGGGAACCCCATGCTGTCTTCAAACAAATAATTAAAGGAGAGGTGAAGGGTCGCGGCAGGGTCATTTCTCTGGATATGCCACAGAATGTGTCCTTTACTGCCGCTCACAACAAAGACAAACACTGCACGAGACGCAGCACAGAATATTCAATGCTCTGAAGTCCCAAACACACGCCGTGTGCTCCGGACACACATCCCACAGCCGTCTGAAATAACACGCCCAAATCCCAGAACTATCAATCCAAGATTAACTAAATCAAATATATGCCATACCTTTCTAAAATTATTACATTTACTGTACTAAAATATTGTTGTGACCCTGGACAACAACAAAAAATAAGTGTTAATTTTCTGAAAATAAGATTTATAGGTGATCTGAAAGCTGAATAAATAAGCTTCCCATTGATGTATGATCTGGATGGATAGGGCAATATTTGAGCGAGATATAACTAGATGAACATCTGGAATCTGAGAGTACAGAAAAATCTAAATGCTGAGAAAATCACTTTTAAAGTTGCCCAAATGAAGATCTTATCAATGCACATTACTAATCAAAACTTATGTTTTAATATATTTTTAGTAAGAAATTGACTAAATATCTTCATGGAACATGATCTTTACTTACTATTCTAAGGATTTCTGGCAAAAAAAAATCTATAGTTTTGAGCCATACTATGTATTTTTGGCTATTGCTACAAATATACCCCAGCGACTGGTTCTGTGCTCCAGGGTCACATTTTTGCTACATATTTAAATAACCCAGACCCCAAATATTTTTTACGTATAACAATATACAGCATGTATAATCTTTATGATTATCCTTATACCTTTTGTGTAGATTTTTACACAGATTGCTGTTGACTGCATTATTTATAGGCTACATGTTCAACCCTGTATTTTTTATTCTCATATTTACACAGCTATACACATGTGTGTGTAACTATGATTAGCTCATATGCTGATAACAGGAGTGCAACAAAAGAAAATTTAAGCATTTCAGAAATGGAAAAACTCTATTTTTATTGGCATGTTTTGAACCCTGTTGGAGCGCGGGTTTCATAAAGCACATGTGTGATCAGAGTGGCTGTGAGTTATGGACTCAGAACTGCAGGAGACCACTTGACCTCGCTCTAGCGCGGAGCTGCACCAACATCCACAAACCTCACATCAAACACACGTTCAGCAGCAAACCCTCGAGAGAGCAGCGCCGGCCGACTGTCCACCAGTCCCTGCCCGATCACGGCATTCCTGACACAGAGCTGGAGCCACGTGATCGAGAGTGTGTGTGTGTGTGTGTGTGTGGTTATGATTGGGTAAAGGGTAGGTTTAGGGTAAGGGTTTAGGTCAGGCACTTTGGGTCAGGCAGGTTTAGGGTAAGGAGCGAGACTGCATTGTGTCAGAGGATGTCCTCACACAGATAGCTGTACAGAGATTCATCTGGACGCTGGCCAGCAGCAGCCAATCACAGCAAGAGGTTGAGGCAAGAGCCCAGCCAATCAGGAACAGGGTCAGCCATTTGAGGCATTCACGAGCGAGAATTCAAAGCCAGCGCTCTCGTCTCAGCCCATCAGTAAAAACATCCCGTCCTGCCAGAAACAGACCAAACCAACCAAAACTAATGAAGTTACTCTTTAATGAGGCTCGAAAACAAATAAACAGATAATGAAATAAACTGAGAAAGCAGCGGTGGCTCGAGGGAGGAAGCGGACAGAGCCACCGTCAACTTTGACCTAGGAAGTGTGCGCAGATTAACGCCGGCCGGCACAGCTTTAATCAAAGCAAACAATTCCTCAATTTACACCCACTAACAGAGTCAGACGTGTGTCCACAGGCCAAACACACACCAGACTCTCTCTCTCTTCTTTAAGGTAAAACAGCAATGGTGAGACCAGCATTACCTCACCGCTGTCTGATTTACTGCAGATGGACGTCTGTGTGTGTGTCCCTGGCTTTTATCACGTTATGGGGACCAAATGTCTCCATAGGATCCAAGGATAGTAATACCAGTCATTTTTGACCTTGTGAGGATATTTTAAGGCCCCCATGAGGAAACAATCGTATGAATCATAGAGAAGTGCAGAAAGTTTCCTGTGAGGGGTAGGTTTAGGTGCAGTGCCATAGAAAATACAGTATAAAAACCATTACGCCTAAACCATGGAAACGCAGCGTGTGTGTGTGTGCGTGTGTGTGTGTGTGTGTTGTCTCACTCTCTGCTCTCGAGCAGGTTTCTGTGTTCTGGGGTGCAGTACTCATTAAGACCCCGGTGGAAAACAAGACTCAGACGTATGTTTGTTTTGTGAACTGACACGATTTAACGAGCTGCTAATTAAAATAAATCAATAGCACTGCGGCACAGACTCATCCTCTCCGGGTTGTGCAGAGTTCTTCTCAGACGCTGGATTCAGACACAACAGGTGTGATTCAGACCCGTCCTGAGCAGAGGCAATGCACATGATTTGTTCTTAGAAATCATACGTTTTCTCCTCTTGGTGCATAAATGCAAGATGGTGTTCTGGCAGAACAACATATCTAGCATTACTGACTGTGTTATTTGTGCCCTTTCAAACATGGCTCCTGAGAAATGTTCTGTTAATCGTCCCCGCTGCACCCATATAAAAGCTGCGCCGGCTCGGAGACGGCGGAGGGTCCGGAGGGTCCGAGTCGACCCTGGCTGTCAGCTGTCCGTCAAACACCTGGGCCAGGAAGAGCCGCTTGTTGCTGCTTTGATCCGGCGAGTAGCAGCTGCTGGTTTGTACAGAGAGACTTTGTTCTGGCAGTGCTGCTGTGTCTCTGTCCTGCGGCACAACAGCAGCCGATCGAGCACGCTTTCACCGGCTGCATCAGCAAGCTCTGACAACTGCGGCAGGTTTGTCTTGGCCCCAGTAAAGCTCACAGACATCTGACGCTGCGTCCTTAAAGACATGATAGTCAGGGCTCAAATCAGAGCCAGAGACGCCCGGGGCGTCAACACACCTGTGTGAGGAGCCTCGCTCGCTCTCTCTCTCTCTCTCAGCACCTTTGCTCTGCACTGTTATAAAGTAGTTTTTGATTTTCACGGAGGCTCATCATGGTTCTGACCTGACGCCAGGCTTTCTCTCATGGAGGAGATGTTGACACCTTGTTTTGTGTCTCGGGAAAAGGTGATGTCTGTGTTTTTATTTATTCGATCAGTTTTGTTTTGAGTAGAATTTCATTTTATCCAAAGCAACTTGCATTGTGTTCAAGATGTGAGTTTGATCAGTTAAGAATCAAACACACCGCCTTGGTGTTAAAAATGATCTGTTTGAGGGACGTGTCCCATCTCATATGCAGAGTTAATACGATTTTTTTTTCAAATACTATTTCAGGCTTTTCCCTTCAAAATTCTCTAAAAAATAAAGCTGCTTCGTGACGCCATACAAGAACCTTTTAGTCTGAATGGTTCTGTAACATCTGAAGAACCTTTCTGTTTCACAAAAGTTCTGAGTGAAAATTAAAAATAATTGCTTTCAGCTTTTTCTCAAAACAAGCATAGATTATTTGAGTGTTTCCAAATGATAGTTTAATGTACCAGGGGCGTATCAAACAGAGGTCTGACCCGAGCGCTGGTTAATGTGGAGTGTGAGTCGCTGCAGGGCA
Source organism: Enteromius viviparus (assembly GCA_032353835.1). Taxonomy (NCBI): domain Eukaryota; kingdom Metazoa; phylum Chordata; class Actinopteri; order Cypriniformes; family Cyprinidae; genus Enteromius; species Enteromius viviparus. The sequence continues at coordinate 191,742 of JAUCNO010000279.1, read as the reverse complement.
CCTGTGCCCGAGATCTGCCCGTCATCACTGAAACCTCTCAATTAACCTCCTTTCACTTGCTGCCGCCCGCGAGGACTCTGTCATTACCCAGCACACCCCACTCAATCTCACAATCAGCCCTCCTCAAACCGAGACACATCTGTGTCTGTGTGAAGTCCAGTGTTTGTGTGTCATCCAGAACATCTCGGCTCAAACCTGAAGTGTTCATTTGTGACAGCACTGCTGGCGTGGAGCTCCTATCACCTATCGATCTAGTAGTTGTGAGCCTGGAGCACAGAAGCAGTCATAAGTAGATATATCTGTAGTAACAGCCAACAGAACTATAGAATATCCTTTTTTCTTTTAGGCCAAAATGATTAGGATATTAAGTGGTCATCATGTTCCATGAAGATATTTTGTACTTTCCTACAGTAAATATATCAACCCTTTATTTTTGATTAGTAATATACATTAATAAGAAGGGTTTCTCAGTATAGTTGTATCTCTCCTAACAAACCAGACATCAGTGGAGAGACGATTTCTTCATCTGATGATAACAAAACATGAGCTTTATGAGTGATCTCACTCACACAACAAAAAATTCCCTAAATTAAGAGCCGCTTTCACAACATAAACAACACATGCTCTTACAGGACAGTTACAACAAACGACCAACACTGTTACCGATCAGCACTCTTATTTGTATCTGCTTTTATTCATTACAATAATTCAAGAAAGAAGCTCTTAATCACAGCTGTGCGATTAGACACTGTTCAAATTGTGTTTGCAAAGCGTTTGACATGACATTAATAATAACAAAGGTTAATCTGAGTGAAGCGATGCTCAGTCTGAAGTCATGATAAAGTGGTTCCTGATCGTCAGAGGTTCTTCTCTCCAGGGCCTGTCTCTCCTTCTCTTTCCTCTTAACTTCCTCTGAGCTCACGCTATGTTGATCTGCAGCGTCAGCAGAAAGACATTCTCCCTCTCAGGCTTTATTTCACTAATGTGGGCCGTATTTCCCTCATCCTCGGCGTGAGCAGCAGCAGATCCTGCTCTCTATAAATAACTGGAAACAGCCAACTGATCCGTCTGAGAGCGAAGCACAGGAAGCTCTCGGCCACACATCCTCCACAGGACCGACCCGTCCGAGCCCACCACAACCAAAACAATCCCCGATCAGACCAGAGTCAACACTAAGGCTCATAAACACAGACTTTATATCTCAACTTTTACTCTTTTACAAGCCCGGGTCCAGAGAGGACGTGAAGGGTGAGTGCGCATTTATTCTTCAGCGATATAAAAAGAGCACGGAGCTCAGCGCAGTGACATCTCTCCTCGTTTGCAGCTTCTCATTAACAAACAATACTGCTGTGAAATTGCTTTAATGACAATGTAATAAAATTGCTATTCGGCTCACAGATGGCCCGAGGCGCAGCAGCATCCTACAGACGCTCTCTCTCTCTCTCTCTCTCTCTCTCCGTGCACCGTACCTGCAGACCGTATAAATTAACCCACTTATTCACCTTCTGCTCTCAGATGCCTCTCTTTCTTCAATCTTTCTCTATTTGTTACCCCCTCAAAACAAAGCGTGCCGTCCCAGAACATGAAAGTGCTTCACTCCTGTGGCCCGGCTCGCTTTCATTTACATTCACTGCACTTATGCTTACAACAGCACACAAAACCACTGTCTTCTGCACATCTCCGTTTAAATGATGAAGATCTGTTATCTATATTTACTCTGATAGAGTTTTCAATCTCATAACATTTCATGGTGTTTTGTATTTTGTGAGTTGTAAATGTAAGCAGTTGAAAAAAAACTGTAATCTCTCATTAAATTCTTCTCATTCTTCTTTAAAAGTTGTATCTGTTAACATCAGTTAATGGACTGTGAACTAACATGAAGAAATGAGGATTGATTGAAAGCTGTTCACTGGTAACTAATGCATCAACACACGACACATGTTGCTTCGTCTTGATTCAGGAATGTTTAGATAAACAAGACACTGAGAAAGAGAATCATTTCCAGCACATTCACTGCTACGGTTGTCTGCAGACTAGTGAGCCAAAAGCGGATGGGCCATATCAGATCAACTGAAGCTGGAGCGGGGGGTGAGGGTGGCACATGGGAACCAACAACTGTGTCAATTCTGCTAATTAACTGCCAATTAGCGGTCCCTAAATGCAAGCGATGCTGACGATGTTCTCTGCCAGCAGCTCGTCTCCACTCGTCCTCTCTTCAGCGGTATATTTAGAAAGAGCAGCCCGCGAGACTCCAGAAAAAGACTGGACGATCTCATCTAGGTCAAAGTTAAATGGATAACCAGTAACTTCAGTGAAGATTGTGCCAGTGTGTAACACAGAGACAGACAGACGGTGTGTGTGTGTGTGTGGTTTATGAGGACACAGATGTGTATAATGACATGGGTATGACAGGTATTACAATATGAAGGTGTTTATGAGGACATTTTCAGTGTCCCCGTAATTCAAAAGACTTAAGAAACATACTAAATTATATATTTTTTGAAAATTGAACAATGCACACAGTTTCCGTAAGGGGTAGGTTTAGGTGTAGGGCAATACTACATACAGTCTGTACAGTAGAAACACCATTACACCTATGAAGAGTCCTGTGTGTGTGTGTGTGTGTGTGTGTGAGTGTGTGTGTGTGTGTGTGTGTGTGTGAGTGTGTGAGCGCAGATCTGAAGGAGACGCCGTGTGTTTAAACTCAGTGCCTCCAAACTTTCCCATGCTCTGAGGAGCAAAATCAAACATCTTCACAGGCCAGTTTATACTTTTTACATTACATTTGGAAAATATTAAGCCATTATTTTGAATTTCATAACAGCTGGTCGTGCCAAGTGAAAGGGTCATAAAAAACATAAAGCTGATCTGTTTGAGCGAGGGAGGGAGAGAGAGTTATGAAAGCCCTTCTGCAGTCGTCTCAGTGTAAGCAGACTCATGATGAGTGTTCATATACAGTCGAGACACAGCTGATGAAACAACACAAATACACAGTGTGTGTGTTTCTGTGGGCATCAGGCAGATGTCAAAGGTCATTCATAAGTCACCTATTCCACTCCATTCATCAGCTGATTAGTCAAATGAGTCTCTGTGAGTGATAACACAGACAGACACTTACGTGGACATTAACTTGTTCTTCCATCACTTTTCGAAGCATCATTTATTCTGTTGTCTAACGCTGTGTTTTCTCTAGCTTGTTTGTAAAAGACGAAAAATAAAGATATTCAGTAAAGAGGTGCACTGACTTTGAAATTGATTGTGAATGGTTCACTATTTGTTTGGATCACAGTTTCATGCGTAATAAATAATATCTTTATATAGTACCTTCATAGGCTTGGTAAAACGATTCCAAAACTTTCATAATTTCATAAACGTTCGTGAAGTTAAAGAAACACCCGGAAATGACTACAAGAGCAACCGATAATGAGACAGGCCCGCCTCTCTTTCGTAATGCTGTGTGTGAGTGTGTGTTTAGCAGAGGAGTGTTTCTGTCAGCATGTGATCAGGCCTCACACACACACACACACACAGCTGCAGTTATGGTGTAGTGTGTAAAGCATCTCTCTCTCTCTCTCTGAGGTCAAACAGGATCGCTGTGCAGTCTCACTGCTACACGGTAAACCCCCAGCAGCAGCGAGCGTCACACACACACACACACATGAGCAGAGATCAGCTCGGCGGCGCAGAGAGAGATGGACAGTAGACGGGCTGGTCAGAGCAGGAGACGCGCTGTCTATTGACACGTTACACAGAGCGCCCTTGTGCCTCCTCCAGGTCTGATTGTGCCTCCGAACAAAGACCTGATTCAGGACGTCCATGCAAACCTCCGTCCTGCCTGTCTCTCTGTCCTGTGCTCTATATCAAAGCAGGACCCATACAATGACCGTCACAGGAGGAATCCAGGACCATTCCGGCCCATCAGCAGAAACATCAGGAGGATCTGAGAGCTGAGCGAACACTACCACTGCCTGACCCCAGAGAGAGAGAGAGAGAGAGAGAGAGAGAGAGAGAGAGATAGATAGATAGATAGATAGATAGATAATTGCTAGCTAACAGTCAACTTAGATATTGGTTATATTCAAGGTCAGAAATTACATTTTGTTTAAATGTACATTTTAAACTGATAACAGGGCTGACACTGCACGATGGCCCTTAAGTGCAGGAATCCTGTTTGAGAGATGATGTAACTTCCTAGAAGTCATGTGACTTGAATGTACATTATTCTTCAAGGGTTTATTGATGAGGGCAACACGGTTGACATCAAAGCAGGAGACACCGATAAAATGATTGATATTTCTATTTTTTTATTTAAATTATTTAAAATAATAATTTATTGTCTTTTTTGACCCAAGATTGACGAGAGCATATACATACCTTTGTTGCATTTATATTGCACATTTATTTGTTGTTTAATTAAATCTGTTTGAAATACAAAAGCCAGATAGATAGATACTGTAGATGGATGGAGAATCTCAAGTCTTTAAGTATCTAAAAGAGTGTAAAGCAGCAGTCTTGTCTCTCTCGCTCGTTCTCTCTCGGGGTCCTTTGAGTTTTTTCCGGTTATTTCAGCATTAATCAGCATGAAACCGGCAAAGCAGCTCAGTGTTCTGCCGCTGTAGGTGTGTGACGGGACCAAAGCTCAGTTACCGGCGTAATTGAAACGCTATCCAGCCGCCAGGCGCGTGAAAGGCAGATCTGCATTCCTGTGGCCAATTTAAGTACCTGGCCAGATCCAGCAGACAAATCACGCTCATTCTCCAGGCGTGTTGCTCATTGTGAGCCGGCACCAGAATGAGGTGTAGGGGAAAAATGAATCACAAAAGCAAAAAAATCAATTGACCCCGGGGAGGCGTGCGGGGCCCCGGGCCGATAAAGCCGAGAGCCGCCGTCTGTACCCGACAGATAGAGCGCCGCGTAAATGAGTCCACTTTGATAAATACATTAAGGGAAGCTGTGAATAAAAGCCACGGACTTCTCATTTGTAAATAGAAGCTCCACTACACGGAATTATACTGATAAAATAGCGCTCCGTATAATTAAGTTTGTGTAAGGCCAGAAAATCCGTGCAAATACCTTCCCGGTGTTTTGAAAAGAAGCTGTCAGCTCAATTAATCTGAACATCGGTCGCAGAATGTAGCGAGCGAAATTAAGCCTGTGATAAAAAAGAGCCCGGCCGAGTATTTTGATAAATAATTCCTGTATCGTTTCTTTGGCTCTGTGATCATTTTATTTAATCCACCACCTCCAGTTATGAGCTAAGCCATCTACAAAGACGCTGGCGGTCAGAGCGCCGCGGCTCTAATCCGGCACCGAGCGATCGGGAGGAGGTGCACCGCTGTCCTCGTCCCCTTCATGCCTCAAAGAGGGACAAATGTGAGTCGAACGGCAGCAATACGTGGTCAACACTGCTGGTGATAGAGAAGAGAAGTGACTGGACTCACCAGTTGTTTACTTGTAAGATGGTGAGGCCCGTGTCTTGAGCGAGCTGCTTCTTCTGTTCTTCTGAAGGATACGGGTGCTGCAAGAGAACACAAGAGAACACGCTGCATCAGGATCACGGGAAACAACACAGAATCAACAAACACTGCATATTCACAGTAAATAAACAATGCTTCTTCTCTGTTTGGTGTCATTTGAAAGGTTGAAACACTATGCACTGACTCCTGGTGTAAAAATGTGTAAATAAAGTCTTTGTTCTGGTCTTATTTGCTTCCAGGTATATCGGACTGTCTCGTTTCGCTGCTTGATACTGTGAATTGGTGTGTCTTACTGTAGTACCTTAATTGTAATATTTTAATTATGATTTGTATTGGTTTGTAGTGCAAACAGATTTACTTTTTTCTGCATGTTGTCATTCTTCTGGTTATTTCTCTATAGCAGCTAATGAACCGGAAGTCTCACAAATACCTTTGCTTTTAGGAATAAGGTGGATATTTTAGACTTGTCTGTCTCACAGAAACTGGGATAGCCAATCAAATCACAGAGGGTGGTGCTGCTGTTTGTATGAACACCAACATGACCAGAGATCAGCGGTGAGGAGTGAACCAGGTTAGGACCGGTTTAACAGAAGCATGAGTAAAAACACGCTACACACACAGATCCGTACGACACCGCGGTGAATTCTCCAGTCAGCTTAAACGCATCGCTCGGAGCGGAAAGACATTCTCCTTTCCTCGACGGTTAGAGAAATGACTTGAGCTCGTCCCTTGTGACGCTGATGAACGCAGGCCAAGCGCTAAATCAAGACGTTTCTGCAAAGGTCTCTTATTGCCAGGAGTCGCACCTGCAAACACAATCCCCGCGCGGGATGCAATGATACAATTTGTGTCACTGTTGATCTACCAAATGTGACATGATAGAAATGGCAGGATTGAATTTGTGCCGAGCGTGTCTCCAGCATGACAAACAATAGTGATCCGCACTGACAGATGTCTTTAAGAGGCAGATTAAGAACCAAACAAACCTCACGCTCCGCTTTGATTCAGCCCTCGCCACACATGTGCGCCCACACACACAAACACACACACACACACACACACAATTACACTCACACACATACACACACACACACACGCGTTGTTGTTTTTTTTATTTCTGGGGTCTCTCTATAGGTGTAATGGTGTTTCTACTGTACAGACTCCTACACTGACCCTACACCTAAACCTACCCCTTACAGGAAACACTACACACTTTTACATTCTCAAAAAAAAACACCATTTAGTAGGTTTTTTAAGTGTTTTAATTTACGGGGACACTGAAAAAGTCTTTATAAATCAGCTTCATATTGTAATACCTATGTCATTATACAAATGTCCTCATAACCCCCCCCCCCCCACACACACACACGCATTCACACACACACACACACACACACAGGCTGTGTGCAGTAGGTGTAGGTGACACATTTTCTCTACTAATAGGTCAATCTTACAAATTGTATATAAGTCACTGAGAACAAAAGCATAAAATAAGCTCGACTGACATGCAGCTGAATTTTGACCCTGAGTGCTCACGTCGAGAAACAAACGGCCGAGGTTTAATTAAAGAGCGGGAGGAGGGAACATTTCAGGAATGTGTCCAATTAATCAGGAAACAATTGTAAGACTGAACAAATAATGAAGGAAAAAGAGACGCATGAATCAGATTTCTACTTGTGCACACTGGGGCTTTTAATATGCTAAAATCATTAACAAAGAAATATGATAATGGGCACATAGAAATACATTTTTTGATTGCAAAGTGCTGACATATGCTTGGCAAGACAAGGTCTGTTTTCTGTGAAGCACACATACACTGGTGTGTGTGTGTGTGTGTGTGTGTGTGTGTGATCCTCTCACAGACAGCATAAGATTCTCTGCATTGAACACACACACAGAAGCTGAATTCAATCTTACAGTGTGAATGCATCCAAGCACTGACTCATGACACACACACACACAAAATCGCTACTAAACCAAAAACATTAGCTCATTTTGAATGTAAGTGTTAATTTGATGTCGTATGATGTATCAAATGCGTCAGTGTTATTTCAGTGCCAGGCTCTTCTGCATCATTAAAACAATCCCAGTCCAGCCACCACAAAACCAATGATTCCAACTAACCAGAGACACGTTTCATGGAGTGAGATGACATTATATCTTTTCTCCCCCGCCAGGAAAAAAAAAACAGAAAGTGCATAAAACCCTTCAAACCCAGCTTAAGATATCCTGACCGCAGACACACAATATACAACAGATCCGCTTTCAATGAGCTCTGCTCCACAAATCACTGTAAATACAGATAAACCATGCACACGGCCATGGAAGTGCGTCTGTGATGTTAAACTCGTGCTATGTGCGCATGGATTATGCAGGTCATCCACAGAGAAATTATTTAGATTATGCATAACCTATGCAGATTGCCGTGCCTGACTATTTTTTGTGTTCTGTAAATACAGATGCATCCGAGTGACATCGCAGGTCGAGTCTAGCACTGTAAAATAAAGCATCAAATGACAAAACAAGTGAAACCTGAACAGAGCACTACCTTAATATGAATTATTAATTTCGTCCAGCGGTGTGCATGACACGCTAACAGCATGACGAAGAGTAAGCTTAGCATGAGAGATCAGAGAAAGATTGAAAGTGTTCCTGTCGCTTTAAACTCAATCAATAGAGTGAATTACTAAGAGCCGGAGCAATATCCTGAGAAACGGACTGACCACAGAATGTGAAGAGGTGCAGTCTATAAATTATTAGACAGAAAAATGAGCAGCTTATTTTATTGCAGATGCCAGCGCTAGCCTGCGATCGAATCAACTGTTAATTACGCTGCAGCCTGTTAATGGCACCGGCTTTTTGCTGCTCGCGCCATTCTGAGCGCACACACGCGGTCGGGGGAAGGAGTCCTCTGGGATGTGTCAGTGCATCATGCAGTCCGCAGCAAGTGCATGTGGGCCGATTTTATTTCCCAGAGTGCATGTGTGTGCATGTGTGTTTGCACTCTATTGGCTAAATTACAGGGTGTGATGTGCTCTTCACCGCAGCTCAGTGTAACGTCGAGCCTGAACCCCCAGTGCCCCCGAACACACATCAACCCCCATCCACACACACACACACACTCCCCAGCGGAGCGGCTGACCGTGCGCTTGATGAATGACTTCATCAGTACGAGGCCAGACTGCAATGAATTAAAGAGCCCTGCAGCCTAATGAAACCCAGCACATCCCCCGACTGAACTGCAGCCCCATTCACACGCTAAAGCCGAGATAAGAATTAGTGCACAGGAGCAGTGTGTTGAAAACAGCAGGCTGAATGATGCCGTGCATCTATGAAGTGTGCATGCTTTTTCAGCTACCGTGCAGTGGATCTGTATTCTCTGACTTTGAATTAGTGTAAAAACACTAACCTTAACGTAATGCATTTAGCTAAACGCTAAAATGACAATGCACAAACAGCTGTACTCGGAAATTAAGGGCACATCCTTAATACTTCATTGTCTCTCACCAACAGTTTCAATTATTCTCCAACTACTCCATCATCGCTGAAGCATTTGAGTTTCCCCGTGACGCGCAGCTCAAATTGACTGTGATCGTCTCTGTATGTTTAATCAAACTGAGCGCAGCAAGATAACACAGACTCCCAATGAAATCAATCAAAGCCCAGAATGACATTTTAATATCTGCTACAGAGAAATCTGCAGAAAGATTGGCACATTTTAAATTTAGAGAGGCTGTTAATAATGCATTTACATATGTGTGTGTTTCTGCAAAAATGATATTCCAACCAAATGAAGGCTGCAGGTTTATTTTGATAAGACTGATTTGAATATAGTGTATATATATTCCTTCTTACAAGACAAATTCATGAATAATATATAGTGTGTTTGTTGTATTTGGAATAAGAAAGAAGGACTAAGGTAAGTTTGATTATGAAATGCAGTGCTGTGTTTGAAGTTTTGTTTAAAGGACGGACAAAAGGAGCTTGCTTCTGTGTACTCTAGCTTGTGTGTGTAAAGTTAAATGTGTGTGCTTAGGTAGCGTTTTGTGTGCGTTTGATTTTCTTCAGCACTTTGCTGCATCCAGACAACAAGAAGGAAGCGAGCAAGAATGCAACTCGCCTCACACACACACACACACACACACACATGCATGCACAAAAGAGAACACGTCCTCAGTTTTATGAAATGCACCATCACAAATACACCCCCCGATGCTCGAGCCATGAGTGCATGCCAGCGCTCATTGTGTTTGTCTGCGTGCACACGTATGAAAGTATGATCTAGGATCGGATTCAGTTGTGGGTTTTTTCAGAGGTAAAACAGTTTCAATTTATGTGGCTTCAAAGGGGCACCTGGAGCCCAGTGCGCCATGAAAAGCTATTGAGGAGAGCAGCTAGACTCCCTCTCTCTCTCTCTAATTCTTCCTCTCTCTGTGCCCCCACAACAATTGCTGGCTGGGCTGGGCTCGGAGCCGCTGGACTGCCGCCAGCCCCCCTGTTTGCTCTACACCAATAATTTATGTTCACTGAAGATGGTGCAAGGTTCTAGAGCGACTCTAGCTATCAATTTGCCTGCCAAGCAAACTGTTGCCCCGCAAAAACATGGATTGGCAAGGCCAGGCGGAGGGGGATGCTGGGAAGGGTGTGAGGAGGAGGTGGGCACCCCCGTGAGGTTGGCCTGGAACGCAGTTGCTGAGGGTAAACAAGCATTAGCGCTAAAAATCAATCACTCCCATTCTCAAGGCCGTCAGAGAGTACCGCACAGGGGAACAAACACACACCCACTGCAGTGTGAGATACACACACAGCCCAACACGCACACCGAGAGATACAAACAATTACAGAAAGTTTTGCTCTTTAGCTGCTCCAGAAACTGACATGTGCGAAAAAACATTAGACAATAAAACAACGGCTAAATGAAGCTAGCAGCCTCTTAAAGGGCATCCGTTCATCTTCAGAACACAAATCTGACCCCGATTCAGAAACATAGCATGGACATCAGTAAAAACTGAGAGGCTAAACTTTTTTGCGAAGCTATGAGAATAAAACAAGAATAAAGACTTTTAATTCGACATTTCTTTTTCAATGAATTTCGGAGAGTACCTTAACACATGTATGCACCGAAAACAACATAATCATCATCAAAAACATTACAGGGTTGGGAGGGCATGAAGGTGAGTAATTAACGGCTATCCCTTTAAGAGGGCACAAACGATGCTGAAGTTTTTTGGGGTCGTTCAAATCACTAACCCTGACTAGGTGCAGCATTAACAGTAATCCCTGCAAACCCCTCGAATTAGAGCGAGCGTGAAGGGTGTAAAGCAGCGGGGGTTTGTGTAGACCTTGTGACTTGGACACAAAAAAAACCTTGACTATGTGTGTGTGTCTGGATGTGGCCCACAGCCATAGTGATGAGGCTAGTTAATCATCAGATCAGGTTCATGGCTTCTCTTACAGACCAGCCGGCTCTTTCAAGGGGAGGAACCTGATCTCCATGTCCTTGCGTAGGGAAAGGGGAACAGAAGATAGACTGAATCTCTTCTCATCCTCTTAACCCTCTGGCTTTAGGGTGTACATTTGACCAAATTAAAGTCTCACCACAACAGCCCTAGAATGTCTCTTTCCACCTGATCAGGCAAACCCTTTTGTGGCAGGAGTTTTTTTTTTTTTTTACAGCAGGTTCCATGACCAACCGGCTATTTTAATAAATAATAAAATAATCCTGCACTCTTTCAGAGTGGAAGAAGCGGAAGGGAAAGAGTCTTGTCAGTTGACACTACTGGCTGTCATAAAGTCACGTGAACACTCATGCTCAGAGGCAAATTGGCAAATCAAGTAGATAAACATGACCTCTGTTCACACTGTAAAATAAAAGCCCGTAAAATGAAGCAAACAACCTGCTGGCCTCAGAACAGATTTACAACTGAAAAAAAACGAACTAAACAAAACACAAAATATCTGGCCTAACAAGAACTCTCTCGTGTCTTCACCAGTCTGTAATGACTTGATTAGTCTAGATGGCACCCGTGAGCAACGAAGCCGAGACCTCATGGGTCACGTTCATTAGGCCACTGGGCTACTACCTATGGCTTACTGCTGTCCAGCCCCCACCTTCCCACAGGGCAAGACTTACTTATGCTATTCTTTAATATATTTTGCCTGCATGAGAGAGAAAAGGATATTTATTGCTCGTGGGGTACATGGACTGGGCTGGAGAACAGAAATGTTGTCCAAAAGGCCACTGGGCAGCCAAAGAACAACGGGGTCGTTCTCCTTGCAGGCAACAAAGTAGTTAAGCAACCCCTCAATATTCCAGCCAAACCCTTTTATGCGAGCAGGTCTTGGCAGCACGCAGTATTGTAAGACTCCTTTTGTGCCGGCATTTGAGGCTGAAGGACAAGGCAACAGCAGAGGCTAATGTAAGATACTGTATACTTAGCACATATACATAATTTAGCTCTGCAAGCATTTAAAAGTACTTGGCCTATTTCTTCATAATGAGGAGAAGGGTTATTTACACATACTGTCTCTGTGGCTTGGTTTGGGAGCAGCAGTCGTTTTAGCATCTTTTGCCCTGCTCTGAACCCAAAATGTCATGTTTCATTTGTTACACTAGAAAACTCGAGTTGTCAAATCTGCTTCAGAGTCAAAATTCACAGTAGAGGAAACCTTGATGTTTAGCCATTAGCTTGGAATGTGGAGCAACCAAGCAGCCGGCAAACAGCTGCAGGGGCAATTTCCTGTAGGTTAATGATGCTAAAAATGTAGAAGTCAAGCATGGCGCCCATTTAGCTGATTCTCCACGAGGACTAAACAAAGCATCGGCACCGAGGGTTTCAGTAAGCTCAGCCTTGCTAAAATGATCAAGCCAACCTCAGCAGGACAGTATAAACCCAAGATTTCTCATGGTCATGATGGCAAAAACCTTACGAGACCAACCTTACAAAAATCGTACCTGTTGTGCTTACTGCTTTCCTCGTTTATGACCTTTCAGAAAGGCTCTTCTTTACGCAGGGCTTTGTTACCTTTGAAAGAAATCAAGACCTCCCGTCAGCGCTGCACACTCAGGCGGTGGATTGCTGTGAGCCCTGGGGACTCTCCACTCTTGATGTTTTAGTCTAAGGGATGTAGGAAGAGTTTTAATGGCTCTAAGAGCAGGAGAGCTAAGGAACAGAGCAAAGGGCCTCTTTTAGGTGCATTCCAGCCGCCTGTGCTCTCCCCGTAGTGCTCCTCTGCTCAATCCTGCCCTGAGGCCTGCTGACCTCTGACCTGACTGACCGGCTTGACTGTAGGCTTCTCGTTTGTTACCGACTTTATCCACTGACAAAGCAAGCAGGAAACTGGCAGCTACCCAACAATCCCATGAGAGGATGACCAACAGCTTGCTCAGCTTACCGTTTATTAGTGGATGGGGGTCAACAGGCAGCACAAATAAGAAATGCAGCCTGCTTTCTTCTTTTTTTAGCTAACAGTTTCCTACCTAATGAAACTAACGTTTGAAAGCCAAAAGGTCGCTGAGAACTGCAACCTTGAATATCACAGCAGATTAACATCTCTAATGGTAGTTGTGCAATAACTGCAGGGCTGTTCAAACCCCAAAAGGAGTGATTCATGACAGGATTGAGTTTCCCTATCGCTGTGCCTTTGAGCACGCAACTTGACTCTGGCTTGACTGTCCCTGTAGTAGACGTACTGTAGGTCCACTAAACCGACAAATAAAAAAAGTGCACGTCAGTTCTAGCTCTGTCTTTCTTCTTTCTGCACTTTGCATGGCATCAAAGTGAGCTACGGTAATCCAAACACCGCCGTTACTCTGAGAGTTTACGCGCTGCCCTAGAGGGAGAGATAAAAAGGGATTGTCAGGATCCACTTACAGCTTTCTGGAGTGATCCAGGCCACAAGCAAGAACTGTGAGCTCAAACGCAGCAGAGTGCTGCTGGTGCACTGGACTCCAGCAGGACGGAAGAGCAAAGGGAGGTCATTAACCTCTGCAACTAAAATGCACTCAGATGGCTCCCTGCTCTGGAGGCTGATGACAAGCGTCTGTGTTCTTTTCAACAACTTGTTGAGCTGTCTCCACCCCCACCACCACCACCTCTGAAACCAACACCAGCCATCCCCATCTCAGGAATGTAACCCAAGCTCCGCTCCTCTCCAATCACTTTGCAGAGAAGCCTGCTTGAGGTGTAAGACAGCTGTTGTTGTGTTCTTTCCATTGTGTTTGTTGATTTTTTAACTCTTCTTTTTTCCCTTACTTGATTCCCTGTCTTACTGCTGCACAATAATTCATGATCCAATGCAGAGCTGCATGCAGTACAGTCAACTCCGTCTGACGGGAATCGAGTGGCGTGCCTCTATAATGGTAAAAGTGCTTCAGTAATGGCTATGCCATTGAGGGTTGGGCTCTGTAGAGGAAGATCTAGCACAGAAGTCATTACCACATACTAAAACCAAATGAAGCCAAAAGCATTCAAAATAAAGCTCTGCAGGGCAGGAAAAACTGTTTCCCATCAGGTTTTCAATGTGGTTCCTCACCTTTAACTCCAGAGTATAGACTCTTGGGAAGGTCTGGGCCATAAGGCTGTCTGCTGATTCACGTAATGTCTCAGGAAGTGATTTTCCTGAAAGAGCCCCCCACCCCGCCCACCCTTTCAGCAGGGCCATGACAGAGGAGAACAGAATGGCGGAGATGCACAGTGCTGGTGCATATTTCCCAAAAAAAAGTTTGTCCGGAGACCTATAACAGACTACTGAACTAGCTTTGCAGATCACTCTAATCCCGGGGGCTTCTGATCATCTTCCACGTTTTCATTGCTGTCACTGGTTACTAAATCCCAGCAATTGAGGTCTTGTCGTAAGGTTAGGAAAGCTGCACAACAAAATTGCTAACATCTGCAGAGTTCTCTCCATGTGTCAGGGGCTTGTCTCTGCTTAAACAGTCGTTGCAGCTTGTTTCAAAGGCATATTCCACATTTGTTTACTTAATTTTGCTCAAACCATGCCTTAAAGAGATTCCTTGCTGCTAGAGTTCAGATAACGTAAAATGATGCGTGAAGTCTTGCCTTCCTATCCTCCGTAGGCTTCATTACTTTTTAATATGTGTTCAAGAAGAGGGGAAAATGGCGTGGAGATAATCAATGGTACAGAAGCAGTAGCCCATTAATCTCTCCGTGGATTCCCTTCTAATATGCACACTTGCTTAGGCAAACATGGGCTCTGCTGTGGTGCATGTGTCTGCCTGGATGGGCCACTTAATGAAACAGCCAGCCTTCGCTTCTTTTCGAGGAGATTTTGCCGGATGAAAAATGAACTGTCTGATGTTCGCCATGCCAAGGAGCAGCAACGTTTTATTGAATTCAGGTGGGAGTTGTACGTTCCCCATGCAAGCGAGACAAACAATGGGAGCAGAAGGCAGGAAATGGTGTGAGCACTAGAGCAGGTCCCTATGGAGATTTTATCAAAGATCCCTAATGCAAACATCAGCACACAGCTGACCGGGGGAGGAACACGAAAGCCCACAAAAAGAAAGGTGACCTGCAGCACTGAACCAGGACAGAGGAAGAAGATAAACACGGCACAGGGAGAGAAAGAGAGCCTCTTGTGCGGAGGTGTAGATGTAGAGGAGGATGTATACAATGACCGCCAGTTGGGCGGCTCTGAAACCAGAGCTAACCGCCGGCCTCACAAGCCCTCCTCTCGATGTGCAAAGAGCCACCTGTGGACAGAATTAGCCGCTGTGACTACCTCCAAAGGTAACCGAAATACACCTGCTGGGACTCCTGAGCTTGCATCACGTGGATGTGTCGTCAGATGGAAGGAAGGGAGAGCAGAAGGAGAGAGAGAGAAACGGAGCAGCGTAATCTGGAGGAGAGGGTGGGCGGCTTGGCAGCCACAAACATGAGGACAAACAGCAGTGATTGTACGACATAAGCCAGGGTGAAGTTTGATACATTTTCTATGTCGGAGGGTTGCTGGTGGGTGAAGGCAGACAAAAAGCCATGGCTAAGAGGATTGCAAGGCAGGGATAGTGCATGCCGGAGCCCCGAGGTGGCAGAGATTTGTGCCTGTATGGAAATGCATGATTCACCCCCCCAGCAGCGTGCTCCGCTGCCGTGAACAGGCTATACTTCATTTGCTGGCGATTATGCGGGTTGCTGGCCCTCTAAGCCCCTTTGAACTTGTAATTGCCGCCGGTTTCAAATAATGAACATTAAGGGAGATTCAGAAGAGTGTGTGTAATTACAGGTTTTCCCCGCTTTTCTTCAGCGCCCCAGTTGAAGAGGGAGAGGAGGAGGAGAAAAAACGAGGAGGTTCTGCTTGCTGTAATCCGTAATGTCTCGCCAAGTCTCTTTATCTAAATCGCTGTAGATTTGAGCAGGGATTGCCGTGCCCCGGGGACATTACAACTACTGCGATCTGATCAATATTCACATGCATTCGCATCTGGAGCCAAAACGCTCCGATTTGATTAGTTGATCTGTCTGTCTTTTATTTACCTCAGCCTTCTTTCTTTGGCATTTTGGGGATGTTCTTGATACTGCTCACCCGTTTAAGTCATCATGAAAAGCTCCCTCATGAGCCTGAACCGAATGGCGAGGATCACACCACAGCCCAGGCCTCGGTCTGCCAGCGTCTTGGGAGGCTGAGAGGAAACCACAGCAAATTGGTGCATTTTGTTTGTCGCCTTTGATGCACCATTCAAGATACGAAATGATACTGCGCAGTCACAGCACTCGGCCGTCATTACGAAATAGAAAGGAGGTGCAGACAGAGCTAAGAGAGAGGCCCGTGAGGAGAAGTGCTGGAAAAACAAAACAGAATAAAAACAGCAGCAGAGAATGGGTGGGAAGATCACAGAGCAGAAAGAGAGCGCTGGGATTCAGAGGAGCGCCAGTCCCCTGACAAACTAAACAGAGAAACACAGTCTGGTTTTCATTTTTGCTCCATACACACATACACTGTCCTTTCTTAGTTTTCCGCTTCTATGTCTGAGATGTTTCTTCACCCACACCCCTAATACCTCCCTCTTTTTGGTCTGAGACACACTCTACACAAGTATGTGAATGCATGCATTAATTTCACACAAACACTATTTATTAGTTACAGCTTTGCCGAATGGATGCTACAGTATGAGTTAGAGTCTTCTAACATCACAGGTTTCCTCTTTTACGAAAATGGAGCAGCAACAGTTTGAAGAGGATTAGGCTGAACATGTTCAACAAATTAATAACAGCTTCCTGAAAAACAACATGAGCAATCTGTTGGACTGGCATTGGCAGCTTTGCTTGTGTACTTGTCTGGGGGAGGACAGTTTGACCTGTCCAGTGAGACGTGAGAGAGTTAAACTGAAGTTCTTGTTCTCCTCACTCTTTTTGTGTATTTCAGGTCAGAGCAGACGCATTCCCCTCATACACACATGCATGGAACAACATGTTACAGCCTGCTCAAGCCATCTTTATTAATACTGACTCAGTCTGGGTATGTAGGAACATTCCAAGTGTCAGCGAGGTCATCCCTCAACTCAAAGATTTCGCTCTATCTCTGAGGTTCAGACAGACTCATTTATCGCTCGAAAGCATCCAAATGTGATAAACATGCCATAACTTACACAACATACAGGATGATGCTCAAAGACAAGATCAAGACAGTTGATTTCCTTTAGGTTATTACAAACAGCCATGTGTTAAGAATATTTTAACTACAACAGTTTAAAACAGGGACTTGGTGACCTGAAAGCAAATCACATTAAAGGATGTGCCTGAAATCAGACAACAACATTAAAATTTACTTTCATTGCCATTGCTGCCTAAACTGCACCTAGGAATGCTGAAGCATGTTAGTGTGTGCTGCAGATCTTTAAATGTCACAGACATGAATTTAAAAGGGAAAGTGAATGCTAACTTAATGCCAAAGCCTCTTCCCAGGAACACTAATAACTAGGGTTGACAGCGTCAGAAAAGGAAAATAAGATACAACTGTGATTTTTCTTATAGGATAAGGGATGCTCAAAATATGTGTTCTTTACCACATAGTGTATGTCATTTCAATGTGTCTTCAAGTATTTGTGTTGAAGCTGTATAAAAGCTTCTCTGAAATAATCACATTTGTTTACTTAACCTATATACTGGATATGTACAATTAATATAAAAATTATGAACAAAATGTCACAAACATTACACATCATTACACAACAGTGAATTGTACGAGTATTGAATTGTGACTGCTCAAGCGGTGTAGTCAACTACAAGAAATCGGCCTATGATACCTTGTTGCCTGTCTGATGCAAGAAGATCCAACAGACACTGTCACAGGACAGCTTGCGACATTAACACAAAAGAACACAAGAGAGTTTGTGTAAGTTAAGTTTTGCCTGCCGTGTCTCTGACTGCACTGCATCAAACTCGCTTCTCCAATAAAGCCATATTTACAATTGAAAAGAGAAGAATCTTGTTACTGTGCTTATTAATAGTATTTACACTATAATCAGGATTTTAATATCCAGCGCAGAGTTGATGCAATACGGCTCGTTCAGTGAATCGCAGACCGACTCAGTGATCCTCCGTAAAACATTGATTCTTTGCAAATTCCCTGTAGAATCTTAAATGATTCTGATTTGATTCTTTGTTTGAGCTGATTTGCTTATCATGATAACCAAAAACTGCAAACACACACAGAAAGCAAGTATTTTTAAGTCCTTGCATATGACAGAGGAAGGTCGATGTGGCTTTTCATTTGATTCCACGACTTGCAAGAATGAAAGCGCCACTCGATATGGACATCTGAACTTTCAAGCCTCTCTGGCTCGGAGGTTCTGACAAACTGACTGCAGCAGTGGCCATTTACAGCGACATACTAGATTTCTAGATTTACAGCTTAGACAGACTCTGTAGATTTACAACAGCCAGAGTGTGTCCTTACAGTAGGGTGACCAAACTGTGCATCTCAGCATTGACATAAAGCTCACATTAGTGTTAAATGGCTTCTTTTATGACCAGTTTTCACTTTGAAAATATGATGCTAATGTTGCTGATCAGTTCATTTTTTTAGCTGCTTACACACATTTTCAACACATCCAAGAACTGCACACACAACATGCAAAATGCCTCACATCTCTTGCAGAATGAAGCATTGTGTTTAAAATATCACAAACCCATCTCTAAAGCAAACATTTGCAAACAAGAGAAGTGTTATATACTGTAGGCTACACTGGGGACAGAGGGCAAACAAGCCCATGATAGATTAGTGTTGCCCCACTGCAACCCCTGGAGCATCACAAAGCAACCTCGCTGGGCCTTAAATGAAACCGCTGCTTTAAGAATGCCCTGCATTACAGCACACAGCGAGGGAGGAAACCTCTGCTGGGAAGACCCTGAGAGAACCTTCTGACCACATTTCAGCGAAAGCGAGGAAGAATTTGACAGAAGTTTTTAAGGGTGTCTTTTGTGTTTGCGAGTGTGTCCCTCGTTTGAAACTATTGTCAGAAGTACGGCGGTGGAAATGAGTGCTGACGTGAATCAGACATGCAAACAGCTGCAGTCAGCCCAAATGTTTAGTCTGAGACGAGCCTCGAGAACGGCTCTGTTTGCTTTACTGCAGGCTGATCCTGTTTATTTGTTTACATCATTATCTGATGAGGCTTTAACTGGTGAACAAAAGCGGCAGATGAGCAATGAACTTGTGACGCTTGCTGCTGGGTCTCTGATTGAGGGTGTTTCCATCAGCTGCCTGTTTTTGACTGATTACTCAACAAGGCTTTATTAAATGCCACTGCCCTTAATAAATGTTATTCTGTAGAAAGCCTCACGTAATAACATTCTCCAATAAGACTTTAATTGACTAGACTTTTCGGAATCCAATCAAATCCAAATGAGTAAAGATTGGCTGGATTTATAGATCACAATATTCAGTTTTCCTCAGACGGTGCCACCCCAAACTTTCAGGACTATTTATTTTCACAGCTTTTTGAAGGTTTACCCAAGTGAAAGGACAGCACAGGCCTGGAGTGCTATCTTTGTATCTGAGTGCTTCCTGTTTTCATTGCAGGCTGACCCTCGTCTTAGCAGGAGACAGGCTGAGGGCGCCAAACGACTAATTGAGAGGATTCAAAGTTTGTCTCCATTAAACTGTTGGGTGACCCTGCAGCGGTGTCAGTGCAAACTACTCTTCTCTCTCTGTGAGCCAAGTAGAAGCTTCTTCTTCTTCTCGCTCATTAAATATGAAGCCTAATAGAGCAATACACCCCACAGTGGAGTTTATCTTTCCGATAACATAAGCTCTGTGCCGTATGGGAAAGCTTAGGGCAGCCAGCTGGGATTTCCTCCCACTAATGGCACTGGAAGAGATCCAGAGCGCTCCATGAGGAAGAGTACATCTCTGGCGCGTTCTGACCCAAACTCTGGAGTTCTGCGGGCGCTGAATGTCCTGTGGGACTGGCTGTTCCTCGAAGAGGAGGCCATTGATTTCAGCCCACAATTGTAACAGTTAGCCGGCGAGAGGGGGATGGAAATGGGGGGAGGGAAGGGGTTACGTCCTTTTGAGCCCCTCAGAATAGGTGACAATGGCTCAATGTTGAGAACATATGTAAAAGGACCCCTACCGCTCATGGAAGAGCAGCTCCGCTTTGGCCCCGCGGTTGAGAAAATACAACCTCGCCGCTTTTCTTTTGCCCCTTCCAATGAATGGCTGAATGGAGAGCTGCCGCTACGGGCCATTCAGGGCCAAAGTCCCCCTGAATTCACCCGCGCACAAATGCATCCTGAACTGGAAAATACATTTGCTTAACAAATTAAAATAAAAGGCCTGATGTGTTAGTGTGTGGCGCGGTGTAAAGGATTGCGCGGGGGGCAGCGGTCTGTACCTCGAGATAATTCAATTAAGTCTCTTTGGTCGGAAAAGGATGGAAAAAATAGAAAGGTGGGCTAGAAAGGATGGATTATTGCTCACGCTCATAAAAGACTCGTCTAAAAGGATGACGGAAACTTCTGCATTTCCACTAATGAAAATTCTTCTTACGTTTTCATTGCATTTAAAACAATTCCAAAAGAACAGGAGTGCGTCTCTTGTGAGCGCCATGAATGGGGATCTCCCGAGCTGCCAGTAAAGACGCCTAATGATCTTTGAGAAAAGCGCGAAATTCCTGCGTGATATGGAGCCGAGTGAATGAAGCAAGAGGCGTTTGTGGGTAAAAGCAGCGAGGTAGGTGGTGGGTCGACGCCTCCCTCTTCACCGCTCTACACACAAGCGCTTCTGGGAGTGTAAAGGGGACCACAAATGAAAAGAGCGCAAGAATAAAGCAGAGAAAAGCGAGGCGTCTTTGTCTGCGTGTCAGATTGGGCTGCGCTGGAGTCGTTTTGATGATGATGATGACGATGAGAGTTATAAGTACATTGCAGAGTTCAGAATGAATTCACAGCCCTTTTAATTAGCTGTGTTTAAGGAGTGTGATTATTTTGGCCTGCAGTTGGGCGTCAGAGTTGGCAGGGCATGCCCCTCACACACACTCAGTCTCAGTTCTCAGTTTCTTGAGGAGCACATGCTGTGTTCGTGTGCTCGGGGATGACAGCGCCTCCCTAAGAAACCTGACCCTTCCTGTCCTGATCGATATATCCTGAGCCGCGGATGATGTCGTGACATCAGAGAGGCCGCTGGAACACGACCCCGCGTGCCAACTCTCTAAAACCCACACACACTCTCACACATTAGCGTTTAGACCTACTCGAAACCCTGGAAACTTTCTTTGGGAAGAACTGATGAAAACACACAAGTAGTGCCAGCAATAGTTATGGGTACTGTAATGGTCAATTCAACAAAAACAACTGAAACCTCTTAAATATGCCAAGTGTTCTAATAAATTTGTCCACCACTGCACCAATGTACTGACTAGGGTACTTGCATGCAATTATGCATAATTATTTTTTTATATAATTCAAGTCACCTATATTTTTATAGTGCTTTTAATAATACAGATTATGTCAAAGCAGCTTTGTATCATTAAATAGTGCGCCAATAATGCAAAAGGACATCAGCAAACACTGTGTTCAGCAAAAGTCAGTTCCTTATTAAATTCAGTACAGTTTACATGGTATCTGTGCAATCAAGTTCGCTGGAAATTATGTGTCCTCAACTATCATAATATTATAATAGCAAGTCCATGTGACATATGTTACAAGGTCTAAAATAAAGCGCTTAACGAACAGGACTGGCCAGTCATTCTCTGTTAATGAGCAAGAGTATCATACGGCTGTGATTTGGCTGAATACACAAGGCAGCACTTACTGCAAGTGTGAAAATGCTCATATATTTTGAAACTGAAATTAATATTGAATGGCATTACACACACAATACAGCTAAATAATTTATTTCTGCAGCACAGTCAAGTGGAGTGATAGAAACAGTGAGAGCCACAGTGCTGTAGGCATTCTTTCATCATCCAATCAGATTGGAGGGCCGGATCTTACTGCTGTCTTTATGTCAGTGACTGTGTGTTAATCGCAATCTGTGTGAGTTCAGTGTGAGATCTCAGCACGTATGCTCAGAAACAGAAAGAGAGACTTACTGTGAGATGCTGGAAGAGCCATGCCCGCATGATGTTGGTGGCGACTTTGGGGAAGATGCCCCGTTTTTTCTGCCGCTTTTTGTCCTTGTCTGGATCGTCATCGTCGCCCGTGCCGGGGGAGGCCACGCTGTTGTCTAAACCATCTCCTGGATGAAAAGAGAGCTTTTTAGAAACACGTCTTACAGAAACCCTAAAAAACAAACTCTTATTGTGCTTAACATCACGCAGGATGCTTGCGAAGACAAAAGCTTTCCATTTGATAAACACAAACACACAACCCTGCACCTCATTTGCATATCATGCCTGACCGATGTCCATCGTTTTGAGCATTAACCTACTTCCCAGACTTACTTTCGGTCTCCTCTGCCATTAATTGTGCATTACCAAAAATGATTTACTTTTAAAAGTCAGTTATTTTTTCTTGGCCTTGGGCAAAAATGCCTTGAAAGCCTTCCTTCAGGGCATCTAAATTATGTATCTGAAAAACTCCTGCACTGCGCTGCGATATTCTACAAATTTATACTTGCACGTCTCTCTGTTTTTGGGGAGACATCAATCACGCGCACCTATATAAGCAATAATCACACATTAATATTTCAGCTAATCACTTTAAAAAGGAGGAAAGAGAACAGATCCGATGGGTGGCGTAATCAAATGCAAAATACATGAAGAATACAAGGACAGTTGAAAGCCTTTCCTTCCCCTCTCCGTTCTGATCTATTATTTTTCTGTCTAGAGCTGTTTTACCAGGGAAGTGACCTCACAGCAAAAGGCCGAAATCCAGGCTCATTCACTGGGTCAGAACAATACCGGTGTGGTGGTGAGACGCAGGCCAAGTGGAGGATGACGTCAGTGGAGGAGGTGTGTAAACTCGTCTGTTGTGGTGTGTTATGAGTGGACCACAGCGAGCAGTCCAGGCCAAAAGGTGGCCAGATTAATTTTATTGACGTTTCCATTTTCATTGCAACACGATAGCCTACTGCTCGCAGCGTCCGGAGCGACCCGCGTGTATTTACAGACCGAGCCGTCGCTTCATTACCCTACAGCCCCTGACCGCTCGGGGAGAAACCAGACGCCCCGCACACACACAGATTAAACACACACTCATGACTGGAGATCAGTGTGTGTTCAACAGATCTAGATCACAGAGAATGAAATGTGTGAGGCGGGAGCGCAGCAGCAGTCATCAGCAGCACAGGTGTATTTGTAGCAATAGACAACAATACATTGTATGGATACATTGTAATACATTTTATGCCAAAAAGAGTAAAGATCATGTTCCATGAAGATATTTTGTATACTTCCAACTTAAAATATATCAAAACTTTGTTTTGATATAGTTTTGATTAGTAATATGCATTGCTAAGAACTTGAAAGGAGATTTTCTCGATATTTACATTTTTCTTCTCCCTCAGATTCCAGATTTTCAAATAGTTGCATCTCAGACAAATATTGTCGTCTCCTAACACACCAGACATCAGTGGAGATATGTTTTACACAGCTTGTGTATGATGATGGATTTCGAAAAACTGGTTTTGTGGTCATTATAATTAAATGTCATTATCCGGTTGGCAAATTTGAGCATTGATAACAGGGTGTTTTTAGCTGATCCCAATAATCTATCCAAAAATCTGCCCATTAACTGGCCGTTATATATAATGCAATCACTAGTGAAAATATGCTCAAACACACATGACACTGAGTCAAAGGAGTGGAAATAATCAAAAAAATGATGCGACAGGATTAGTGGAATGAAACAAAGACGGACAGAGAGAGTGAGAGAGACAGAAGAAAAGAAAAGAAAAGAAAAGAAAGGGCAAACTTGCTCATTACATGTGAAGCTGCTAATCTACATGGCCCTGCTCACTGGTTAGCGCCGCGGGGCGTATCGTCCCAAACGCTAATGGCCTCTGACTGTTCCCTGGCAACTCTGCCATTTGAACCTGTGCGGATGTGAACGCCAGCACAAAACATGAGGACTGCACGAGGAGGAGAGGAGAGGGGGAAGGGGAAGTATCCCATCATGCACCTCTGAGATGGGGGGGGTGTTGGGGCTATTAGGAGACGCCCAAAGGCCTCCGGGAGACGAGGTGCTGCAGTCTCGCCCCAGGCACTTTTG
The DNA here is from genome assembly GCA_032353835.1 of Enteromius viviparus. Classification (NCBI taxonomy): domain Eukaryota; kingdom Metazoa; phylum Chordata; class Actinopteri; order Cypriniformes; family Cyprinidae; genus Enteromius; species Enteromius viviparus. The sequence goes on along the minus strand of JAUCNO010000279.1, from coordinate 167,591 downwards.
GAAAAGCAGTACCCTTGGAGAAGGAAAAAACATGCCCTCTCTCTCTCTCTCTCTACCTCTTTCCAGCTCAAACGTGTCCACTATGTACACTATGTTCACTTTTGAGTCAGTAGAGAGACAGACAGTGTGTGTCCACATTAAACTGGATCCCACTGACCCACATCAAATTGACAACAGTAAGAACGACTGGAAAATGCAGATTAAAGTTCAGTTTCTCACCATTGAAAGCTACTTATTAAATATAGATCTCCATATCAGCCTGCGCTCCTGGCAGTGTTCCAGTGATGTTAAATCATTATTTCAAAATTGTAGTTATCATATAGTGAAGCATATTAGTGCTGTGAAACAATTAATCAAAATAAAAGATTTTGTTTGCAATATATGTGTGTGTTCTGTGTATATTACAAACAAACACTTTCTTTAAAGATGCAATTAATTGCTATTAATTGTTTATAATCATAACATCTACTCTGGTTATAAACGGCCAAAAATATTGTTTAATAATGTTGAGTTAACCTAAACACATCCTTTTGCATCGAAAGAGTTTTTGTGGATTAAAGCAGGCCGGGATGTCTCATCAGTATAATAATTAGAACATGTTATAATAATCATGTTCTGCATGTTCGGCTAGCTGAGAGTGGAGCAGCAGATTGAAGCCATGCTGACAACAACTGAGATGAGAAAAGAGTAAAAAGGCAAATCAAGTTTCCCAGCCTTTGTCTCGAAGAGAGTCGCAGTCACCGATTAGTTTGGCTCGGACATTTGTTTCAGGCTAATGGGGCATGAACATGGAGGCAGTGCCGTCAGAGGCTGAGCTTAAAGACACTAATTACAGCCTCCTGCTGAGACGGCGTCCACAGCACCCTGCTCCTCACGGACTCACGCTGGAGAGCAGTGATCCAGACCGCTGACTGCTCACATCCAGAGGCCTGTTTACCTCATGCTAATCACTCACCCACGGTTTGAGTTTCAGCTTGATTCAGATTGTATAGTCAACACAGACTAGCAGCAGAACTAATAGACTAGTCAACCACTTCTCCAAAACCACACACAAGCAACAGTTCATTTAGCTCTGAATAACCTTCACACACACACTGCACAAACAATCGTGTCCTCGGACAGCTGCGCTCTCACTCTCGCCATGCTGTTTTCCTGCAGATGTAATGTGCGGTTGTTGGCACTGAAGCTTCTCTTTTGGTTGTAAATGAAGTGGAATAAAACTCTTTAATTAGACCTCTGTATGAGGAAGCAGCTTATTAACACACACACTGTGGATTTCTGAATCTCTAAACCATGTGCAGAGGAAATGGAAACGAGGCATGCATGAACCAGACGCATCATTGAGAACCTTTAACGCAGAATGATTGGAGAACACAACAAAAGCATCGGTTCGCAAAGGTTGCAGATAATAATCATATGCCAATAGTGTTTCGGAAGAACCAGTGTGAAGCGCTTGAGTAATTACACGTGTAATTAACCTGCTACCTGTAACGCCAATTATCTCATTACATCATAAACAGGGCCTTGGAGGGCCAGCATCTGATGGTAGCGCAGCATTCCCGCCGCCCCTCATCTCGTCTCTTCATTAGTCTGCTAATCACTCTGATGAGTTTATGAGACATTAAGTGTTGCGGCTGTTTCCTGCATCTCTGAGCTTCTGGCCCACATGAAAGACAATCACAGGGAAACAACATCCCGAGAGACGGTTTAAGGAAGTTGCGCATGAACCTACGCTGTAAAGACAACTAATTCAACACGAATGCGAAAACAGGCACGGATGCAGGGCAGGAGCACAGCTCCCGAACATGTTCCTGGAGCACCACCGACACGTCTTCATAATCAATCACACCTGATTCAACTCATCAGCTCGTTAGTGGAGACCCCTAAAGAAAGAGAAAGGAAATGTGCAATGCTGGGGGCCTCCAGGAACCAGGCCTGTTTCTACAGGGGTGCTGGAAAATACCAAATCAACAGCACCCTCGGTTAAAGCTGAAATAATGGCATTGCACTGTAGAGTTGGCAGACTGTCCAGTGCACTGTGCTCTGGGAGGTGGCTTTTATTTGCAGCCTTGAGCAATGCAGTTCACAGACATATCTGCTTATTTCTTGAACGCAGCAGTTGATCGGTTAGAATGACGTTAAGTTAGAATCCAAGTGCTGGAGTTTTTGTTCAGGTGTTGTGTGTACTGTATACACAACATAAATAAGAGATGCATTGTGCAGCATAGAGAATTTAGATGATTACTACGTAGTTTTGTGAGATTGCGTGGTTTGCACCATAGCAATGGATGGCACAAATATATTATCAGGTTACAGCACCCTGACTAATTTAAGAAGCTCCCTCAGTGATTTATTTCGGGGACCAGGCCTGGTGGGAAAAACTGCAGTATGATATTTCAAATATTTTAATATTGTCTTCTGGATTTGCACATTTGCTATCTGAACTGAACTTAACTGGAGGAAGACAAACTTTAACAGAAAAAAATCAAGGTTTTTCTATCCTCCTCTGCATTATTAACACATTATCTTCCCGTTTGATACTGTAAAGCTGCTTTAAAGTGATAATTGATCTGACAGTTGCTGCGAGCAGGACCGATAATAGTAAATGTGTGATGCCTACGAGTGTCCACCTTAGAGTCTGGTGAAAGGACTGAAAGCCACACACCCACAACAGCCCAGGCACACTTCAGCTGCCCTCTAAACACACCCCAACACATGCTACACGCCCCACAAACCCAACACACACCCTGCACTCTTCCTGCAGCCTGTCATCCAAATCAAATTACAATAATTGGCCCCAGAGGTTACTGAGGTGCATCCAAGTCCTCTCTCTCTCTCTCTCTCTAGTCAGTCTCAGCACACACTTGTATTACGACGGAAAGCAATAATGACTGCGTACACAAGAGCCACTGGAGGAGCCGCAGCACGTTCACACCGCAATCATTAGAGTTAATTACTAAGATAATTACTACAGCAAATTACATCAATTTTCACCAAAACGGGATTTCTACGGCCTGTGAGCGCAATATTATAAACCACACGAGCAGAGGATTCGACTTCACTCACCTCAAGAGCTTCATATCCCCGATTCTACACATCACCACAGCAAACCTGCATTTATGGAGATTCTCCACCCTCAATTGCACTTCAGACTAACACAGACCCAGCAGACACCTTGAAGGTATTACACACAGAGCCAGGCATCAGCGATGGGTTTTCAAGGGCCGTTAGGCCACGAAAACACGAAGAGGCCGTAGAATAAAAGGTTCTACACCAACAAGTCAACCATCAGATCGCGGGCTCCATTCGGCAGGCCTCTCTCATCAGCCATCTGCCCTGAACTTTCGCTCACAAATGTCCTGGAGGCACAGAACAAAGCAAGCAGAACTGATTGCTGCACCACGGCCCCACTCCGTTCCGCTGCGTCTCGACTCTGTTTGGCTTCCTAATGAGCTCACTAAAAACCCAATTCATCACCCATAACCCCTTCTCAACCCTTCGCAAAATGCAGTTTGGAGGAGTGCTCAGGGGTGAGGTGGGGTGTCGGTGATAGGGCGGACCACGGACGGGCGACAGTTCAGTCCCTTTCACTTTAGGAATGCGTGCCTCTCTCCGGTGGAGATTTCCACACTAATACCCTTCCTCATCCCTGGGAAGGCTGGAATTTGGTGGGAAGGGAATGCGGCGGAGGGGTTCTGCGCAGATGGAGATACAGTTTAGATGTGTGTGTGTGCGAGAGAGAGAAAGAGAAAGACAGAGAGGGGTGTGTGGGGCGTAAAGTCCCTGAGTTCCTCATTACACGCGGTCAGAGCGATTCCTCAGGGCACCTGAGCTGAAAGCAGGAGATTAAAGCATTGATGAAGCCTCCGTTTAAAATGCAGCTGTTTTATTCTGCTTTGGTAATTAATTCTTTTTCCGATAGCGTATTGATTAAGCGCAGCCCCTGATGAAGTTCAAACTGAGAAGAGCTCCCCCCCCCATGGGCCTTGACTACCTCATCGCAGAGTCAATGAAAACTTCCTCAGATTCTCTCTCTCACATGCACATGTGCAGTTTGCGCTCATAAATTAGTCAGCGTTCTGTTGGCCGCAGCTGTCCAGTGTTGCTGCACTGTTTAGGGCTGGGCATCGGCAACTCCGTACGATAACTCTAAAACCGGAGTGTGATTTAAAAGAATTCGCATGCATCTTATTATCTCTCCAGACTAAGCGAGCAAATGTTTCACAAAATGTGGAGACGCACAAACGCTAGCGTCCTCCTGTAGTTCAGAGACACGTTCACCGTTGGGAACACCTCCAGAGTTCACGTGAGCGTTCTTCTCCGCAGCAGCTGTGAGCTCCCATCAGCCCAGCGGCCCCTCTGGGGACCCAACTAGCAGAGAAATCAGATACCGCTTTACAAGAGCAGGAGAAGCTTGCGTCTTATCCAGACACTTCTACCGGCTCCTTTACAAGTCAATAACCACGGCCCGCTGTCCTTCCCACAGTCGTTCCCAGTGTTCAAGCACTCTTCCACAAATGTATAAAATAATGAGCAGAACTGAATTAATGGAGAGAGAGAGAGACTTGTGTTAATCAGTCTGTGATGATTTTCTATCGACTGTCTCTTGTGTTTTAGGGTGCAGTCAGGTGAATTCCATCTAAATGCCAAAAGTTGAGCTGAATTCACCTTACTTATACTCATCAGAGAGGCTCAGCAGCCTAACCAGTCCTAACCAGTGTTTCCCAGCAGCAGGTTCCGTCTATGGCGGTCCTCCATCCGTATAAAACAAAGATGGAAATCGTTTGCCTGGCACGGGTGTGGTACACGTACGCCATTTAAATGAATTCTTCGCACCCTGACTTAGTCCAAAAAACACGTCTCAAATCTACAAGCAGCTTTATGTCTGTCTGCTTCTTCAAAGCTGTTATCTGCTTTGCTTTTCGCCCTCTGTGTATTTTTTTTCGTCTCACTCTTTTTTGGCTTTTATTGATTTTTCAATTTTCTCTTCCTGTAAAATCTCAACAGCAGATGCAGCCGTTCCCCTTAAGCTCCCGAGCGGAGGCAACGACTTCAACCATCAGGAAAATCAAAGGCGTCGAGAAAGAGAGAGAAACAACAGCTTCTCTTCAGAGTGATGCACGTGTTGCATGGAAAGCGGCGGATTGGGTGGAAGCGGACCGCGCTCTGACCCGGCAAACCCCAACGAGGCATAAGCAGCCCCACGGAGCCCAAGACGAGACGCCAAAGATCTCCGGCCAAAGGTCACTCTAGCCGCAGCCACCGCCTCCGGAAGCGTGGGGAACGCGACTCATTTAGCGCGCAGCAATGCGCTTGGACGGCGGCCCACCCAACAGCAGGTGCTGCGAACAGCGGCTCCTCATCAGGCCAGCGTAACCTCGACAGCACCGAGCTGCTCTTTACTCATAAAGAAGGAAAATGATCTCATGGGCATCTGAGGAACGCAGACCGCCAGGCCTTTGAGGAAGAATCAAAACCATTCTGACGCACTTCGGCCGGCTCTGCCTGTCTCCCTCTTGTTCTGTCTCTCTCTCTGTTTCTTAATAGCGCTGGAGTTTGTCCTGCGGGCCGTGTGAGGGCTAAAGGCAGCATTCCCTCACTTCAGAGCGCTTCTGAGGGTCGGCGGGTCGGATTCGCAGATGTCTCCCGCAGACAGTCGGTTGTCTGAGGACCGCGGCCCAGCGAGAAACACACAATGCAGGCCTGACCCCGCAACACCGCTAAACACAACATGTTTTTTTTGTCTTGTTTGGTTTTGTGCTTTGTCTATACTTGCGTTTTCCCTCATGACTAGTAAAGCTTTTCCACTGGAGGATGTCGAATGTGGAAAATCGGTTGCTATCGCGAGATGCCATTGTTTGGTATTGCATTTCAGACATCTAAACGGTCTCTCCTTGAACTTCCTCCAATTGTTTCGAGAGATTAAGTCATTCTAGTTCTGAGGGGACGAGGAAAGATGCTTTCAAGAAGAAAGAGAGGGAAACGGTGGACTGAAAGATGAACATTGCCATGCTGCTGCAATTAAAACCGAAACATCCTCATGGGAACATGTGTCTCAGGAGTGATAAAATCAAATGAACTCTAGTTTCTTAATTCATGCTTCTGGAATGACTGCAAATGTTCACCAGTGTGCAAAGACAAAAAAAAACAATCACCCAGGTCAGTTTAGCTTCAGTCCTCCACAATCTGCCGCAAACTCTGAAACGAAACACCCACTCAATTGCAGAAGAATGAAATCCTGCCTTACATTTTATTCCGTGTTTCAGATCAGAGGAAATGAAGAGAGGAGGCAGCATTAAGCATGCAACAGCCTTAAAACATGGGAAGTGTGTAATTGGAGCTACCTGAACAGACCAGGAGGCAATGTTTGAGCAGCAGCCTCATTTCCTCATCCTTTTTTAATGGTTTATGTGTGCTTGTGTGTGCGTGCACGGGCCTCTATTCTGAAATTGATAACATTCTAAATGAATTATCATGATGCATAATGAGCGTTATCTCGGCCTCCTCCCTGAAGCCTGCAGCCCTGCGTGGCACGTTGATTTGTTTTGTTGCACATTAGCCTCCGTTCTTCTAGAGAGCTCACCGCTCCAGGCGTGCAAATAAGAAATTATCCTTGCTGACTAACACTCCTAATACCTCCTTAGGGTAATTAGAAATTATTAGGCGGCTGCCTCCAATAACGAGAGCTAATAGCACTAACCGGCGTCAAGCCCCTCCATCCCTGCCTCCTCAGACGGAACGTCAGGACAGTGTGCTCGGCTCGCCGACGGACGGACGGACTGGCGCTCTTCCCTGACACGCTCCCCCGTGCTCGACGACTCATTATGGCACACGAGGGAGCGGAAATCAGACTATAAAATGAGCTTATCTGCAATAATGCCCAAAAAGATTTGCATAAATACGTTAGCGGTGCTTGGGAAGGCAGCATCTCTTTCTCATCCTCCCACTCGTTCGAGAGATACCTGTAGGGCATCGGCGCTGTGACGCGCTTCAGAGACCACACCGCCGAGCGCAAGCCCTTCACCAGCTTTCTCTGTGTTCGGAGGGAGGAGGCGGCGTGATTAGGGCCCGTTGGACAAACACAATATAATAATAAGTACACCTTCAATGGGTAAAATGAGCAGGTGGGCCTGGCAGTGAAGGAGGAGTGCTTCTCAACAGTGAGAGCCAGATGGAAACGAAAACATCCTTACAATAAGGCATTGGAATTTATGCGAAATGCATGAAGCCAGTAATATGAATTGACATGTTATAACAAGAGCAAGTATTAACCTAACATTGGCTTTTAGTTTTAATCTGTATTTACTGTCTGGTTTTCTTGTTTTTCAGGATGCCACTGTTCATGTTCCTCTATCTGATGTTTTCTATCAAATGAGAGTCTGATCATATCTGATTAGTCTAATTATAATTACTATATTAATTATGCATAATTACATGGAGCTAACCTTATGCTAAACCCTAAACAAAACCCTAAATGTATAGTGAGCACATGTAGTAATTAATATTACTCAGTATGTAAAGGTATAATTACAATGTAACAAGGAAACAATTACACTTTAAGTACATGTAAGTCAACATACTGTAAAATAAAGCGAAACAAAGTGTTTTCTCCTCCTTTTGTTACACTCCTGTAACTACAGAATGCATGACTCTTTATAATATACTATGTCTGTCTATAATTGTGTTGATAAACCCATCGGAACAGACCTGAGACACATTCTTGGGTCAAAACCCACCGGTTGAGAAGCACTGCTTTAGACAGTTAGAAACACGGGTCAGACTCATGAGAACAGAACCGCTCATGCCATCTGGGGAAAACAGCGCTGGAGACTGGTGTGATGGGATTATCACCTCTTAAGGGTGACTTCTTGGCTGACCCCCTCGGGCACAGCGTGCTAAAACAAGAGCTCAAAAAAAACCCTCAGCAGCACAGCAGCGACGTCGTTTAAAGGGCCAGCGCAGTGCAAATAAAGACACTAGAGCAGAGCAGGCATGGAAGTTATTCCCTTGCCTTCGTTAATCTCATGTCTCTGTCATGATATTTGTCTGCAACTGTCACCAGAGACCACATCCATCTGCGGTCACACTGCTGATACAGATGATACAGATGTGACTGTCCTGGAGGTCATCAACATCAACGGCTGTCTCACAGATCGAACGCTTCTCATGAACAAGCATGCTAAATAGGAAAGATGTGATTGTTGTTGATATTTTTTCTATGACATGGATAACGTTAAAGCTTTTAAAGCACCGAAACTAGGAGAGATTTTCTATTGCAAAGAATCTATAGTTACATAGATCTGCCTCAAATCAACCCATGAGCCATCGCTGCTTTCCATCCGTCTGTGAAGTCAGTGTTTAGTAAGAGCTGAGATCCAGCAAGACTCTTTTACACACACACACACACACACACACACACACACACACACACACACACACACATGTGCAAGAAACACATGATGAGGGGCCTAGTGAAACTCTGTCTGTGTGTGTCTGAACTAGAGACCTGCACTCCCGCGGGACCCAGCGCACCGAGGGCTGCGCGGGGCAGGATTTGATGGGTGAGTGCAGGCGCGGGCGGTGAGGTCCTCATGTTAGTGCAGGTTGAGGGAGAATATGATTATTTTGGGGCTCCCGCAAAATGGAATTATCTTAAAAAGTTAAAAAAATTATGTTATTTATATACTGCACAAAAGCAACAAGAACGACAAAATAAAATAAAAACAATTTACAGGCGCAGGTTTGGAAGCTAATTCTCACGTGGTCCATGACTATAGACCCACACCGAGGCACAACGTCTGAAGAGCACGACTCTAGCTCTGGAAGCTAAGTTGTACTTGTTTTTTCTACATTGCTGAAGGAAAGAAAGGCTAACGCACGTTCTGAAGCAGTATTAGGCCAAATGCTTTTCTGTTTGACCACTTGAGAAATCAACGTTAATTATTATTTTGTTTCATTGCAAAATTACCAACCTATTTCTAACTGTATTTCTATGTTCTGAAAAGCTCCTCGTTCGTCTCCGTGTTCATCATTCCTTTTAATTAAACTCAAATAAAACGAAACATATTTCCATTTCCATTCAGGGAAGCAAGTGAAACAAATAACAGAGTAGCGGGAAGAAGCGGTGAAAATAAAACTACTTATATGTTTACCTGCGGGCTTTTGCAGACGGGAGCGGGACAAAACCTGAATACCGCGGGCGGGAGCGGGAGATATTTTTGCGGGAGCAGGGCTGAAAACTCTGTCGCGCGCAGGTCTCTAGTCTGAACTTTTACTTTTTCTGTCTTTCTGTCTGTGGTGTAAACTTTAATATTATAGAAAAGAACAATGTCTGAAAAGAAAAAAAAGTTTGAGGTCAGACCTCGAAAACTTGACACAAAACCCAAAATATCATGTGTGTGTGTGAGAGTGTGTGTGTGTGTGTGTGTGTAAGGTCTCGGTGCCTGAGGGGCACAACTAATATTTCACTTTCCTAAAAAAGTGCTCTGGAAAAGGGCAGAGGATTCCTGCTCATAGCCAGTGAAATGCTTCCAGCACAGTGAACTGATGTTGAACAGAAAGAGTGTGTTTGACCGGATGACACTGAACACACTCGTGTGTGAAGATACACGACGGTCTGATGGCTTCATTAACTCATTAACACTGGACAGACACGCTGCTGTCGTCAGTTAGCAGTGATCGCACACAGATACAGACGGATGGATTCTTCAGTAATGACTGATATTAAGTCAAGTCAAATGCATTTGAATAAAGCTTCTCACAGTACACACGGCTTTAAAGCAGCTTTACAGAAAATCAATGCCTGAGCAACATTGCCTTGGTAATTGGCTGAATTCCAATATTTTTCATATAAGTGTATTTTATTTGAGTTTATGTTTTTTACAACTTAGGTCCAGAAAGCTTGTTAGCTGTCGATATCTCTCTCTCACACTTTTCAGAACTGCCCCAAAATCTTTCTTTCAGGAACTCAGACTTGTCCTGTCTCATGCGTGCGTGTGTGTGTGTGTGTGTGTGTGTGTAGACAGGGTGCTGAGAGTAAGCGAGCGCTTCAAGCGTGAACATAATTGAAAGAATGTGAGAAATGAGGCGTCTGTTCTGCTGGCCGGGGTGAAAGGTCACAGTGCGCTGCAGGACAGCGGCATTACTGCAGCACTCTCTGCCTCCTCAGGATGTGTATATATTTCAATTAAATTAAATCTATTAATTTGTTTATATAAAATTAATAAAAACAAAGTAACAATAAAAAACTTTGTGGATAACAAAAGTAAAATGCATCTGAATGAACGAATCAGTTTTCACCTGTTTAACATTGTGAAGGGCTAGCACTAGTGCAGCTGTGTTGTCATCTTCTCCAAGAATAAAGGCTATTTTCTCAGGATCACTAAGTTCAGTAAATCTCTCTCTCTGTCCTGTCTTTCTGTGCTCTCTCTCACTGCCGTGTCTCTCGTCTGGTTTGGTTTGTCCCAGGGCTTGACCGGATCGCTTCGAGGCAGTTCTGCGTGCCGTACCGTAAGTGTGTTAGGCCGTATCGACCAGCCGTTACTGGATCCAGTGCGAGAGAGTCGATAACTGCAGCGAGGAGAACAGCTCACTGGTACTTATGACTTCAGCGTGATCAATAACACTCTCCTCTGCCTCATCACACACAGCTGCACGACGGATCATGCACTATATTACATTTCTATTATATATTATATATTGCTATATCATTAGTAGGCCATACAGTTTTTTTACTGATCTAATGATATTTTTTAGTGTCTAACCCTGAAGGGCCTGTTCCCACTAACAATGATAACTTCAGCTATAACTGTAATGTTTTAATAATCACTCTAACTCTAAGAAGTCACTGGAAGCAGGTGAGTCCCGGCACAGTCTGAATTAAACTGCTGGTCTTGCCTGGCCAGAGGTGAAGGGAACACTATCTCAGCACAGCGATAAAGGAGGATGACTTCACTGGAAACACATTTTTTTGAATGCTAAAAAACATTGACAAGGCTGCAGAAAGCTTGGCATACACAGAACGTTATTGTACATTGATGTGTGTGCAGATAGTTGTTGTTCTTTAAACCTACCCCTCACAGAAATCATTTCACAGCTTTAGATTTTCATGAATCTGTTTTCCTCATGGGGAGAGTGGGACGGTATTATACACTGTAGCTGACATGAGGGTTTACTATCTTAACTGAGGTCACACACACCGTATCTGATATGCTTCACTAGCAGGATAAAAGCACAGGTACATCACAGGACTCACCTTGTTCGCTGCTGTTGTCCCCGCTCTGTGACGCGTGTCCTCCGCTGGAGGGTCCCGGCGTGCCGGCCGAGTGTGTGGACGTGGCATCATCGTGATCTCTCCAGGACGTTGGGTTCTGGAGACGGCCAGAGCAGATCCATCCATCCATGTTCCCAATCCACAGCACAAAGAGAAAGAGAGGACTCATGAATGAGCTGGACACAGACCAACAAACTCTTCACTAAAGACTCAGACGCACTCCTAAACAAGGGCATGTTACTCCTGTCACACCTCACCATACTCATTACACCAAAGCAGCTATTTCTGATATCTTTGTGCCTTGGAAGATTTAGAAGAACCAGACATTGATGTCACCCTGGACCCCAAAAACAGTCATAAGGGTCTTTTTTTAGTATTATTGAGATTTACACACAATAAATACAACTGAATACACAATCTCTCTATTGATGTTGATCTGTGTTGATCTGTGGGAGCTAAAAAATATCAGTATTGAGAAAATTAAAGAAAAGCTGTCCAAATGAAGCTCTTTGCAATACATATTACTAACCGAAGGTAATTTACAAAATATCTTCATGGATTTTATATCCTAATTATTTTTGTCATAAATAAAAAAAATAGATCATTTTGACCCATACAATGTATTGGATATTGCTACAAATATATATCTGTGCTGCTGATGACTGTAACTACATGATGATGACATATAGTTACATTTTGCAACAATATAAACAATTATGCCCTTGAGATTTGTTGTAATACCATATAAATAGTTTAATGTGAGCATACTATATGCAAGCTGATGAACTGCATGTGTATAGAGCTTAAGTATATTTTGCAACACCTTTCGATCGGTCCATTTGACACTTAATGCAAAGAAAACATTAACACTTGCTATAATTTATTCACCTTCTTTGAAACACGTTTATCAGAACGTCTGCATGAAACAACAGCTGTCGAGGAATGAAGTGTTTGTCACGCAGAATGGGGCTTTTTTAAATATAGTACATAAATCATCCGGATGGCTGTTACGAAGTTTTGGTCGTTTTTAGAGCACAACAGCATCCTCCCTCAGTGGCTATCATTATACGGGAAAGACAAACTTGGACATTCTGCGTGACATGTTCTGTTGTGTTCATCAGAAGAAAGAACGCAGACATTATTTAGAATTACAAAAACTCCGCAGAGCAATAACACTCCACAATTAACCAAAACATTTGTGTTTTGAGCAGCAATTCATCATTTCCACTGTCATAAACAGCAAACACAGTCTCTAATCTGACACACACACACACACACACACACACACACACACACCGTCATGAGTAAGAGGGCATCTCCTCCTCACCCTTCCTGAGGTTTCTCAGGGTCCGATCGGGCCGCGAGGGAAACAGGATTTGTACTGTACAGGAAGAGCTTTATCTGTGTTACACATAGACGAGCAAGAGGAGGAATTTCCTTTGCCATTCCAGCGAGAAAGACTCACTGAGTCACCTGCATGCACACTGTGAGAAACTACAACCTACAATCAAATCAGCTCGTTTTATTAAAGTCCAAAATATTACTTAACATCACTCAATCAACCTAAATTCATTTATACCAGCAGGAATCAGGCAGAAATAACTTCTTCAGATATGGTGTCTGTCACTCACGAGAGTCCAAACAAACGCTGTAAACTCACACACACACACACACACACACACACACCGGAGACACAAATATCTGCCAAAAGATAGCCAGCATTTGCTGTGAGCTCATTAGAGACAAAGCTCACGTCTTAATCTTAGAGCAATCGAGTGTGTGCAGCAACACACACACACACTTAAGTGTTCTCATGCGTCTCAGTGGTGTGTGTCTGTTAATGCTACACTAGAAGCGAGTCAATCCACGCAGGCTACAGACACAATCACACTCGAAACTCTAATGATATTATTATAAATGATGTAGTATTATGCTAGTCCAGTCTTTGCGTGATACAAGTGATAACAGTTACTCTCACTCTAGCTCTATCTACACTTCCCTTTAATAAAGGCCTGTTCACTCCGAGGATGTTAACTATAATAATACCGATAAAGCTTTAATTATCCCTCCAATTCTATAGGAACTCCACACCGCAAGCATAATATTAACAATTATCATTGGAAACCCAATCAGAATGCTTTTTTCTATTTGAAAAGAATAAAGAAACAAGCGGCAGACACTCGCAATAAACCGAAAGAAATTGTTCATTAGACTAGGTATAGTTATCCATATTACACCAAACTATCTTCTTCTGAAAGATCTCAGCGTGTATGTGATGTGTGCCCTGTTTTTCTGAGATGAATATCAGCTGTTGTTCGTGTAATTGTTGCGTACATGACGTAGACTCCGTCAGAACATTTGCAGCACGTCTTTGGAGAAGAGTGGAAGGAAAAACATCTGTCTGTGCAATGCAGCTCGAGCTGGCGTTGTTCTGGGTTGTGTTTCCTGGTCGAGACGCCCACCGCCGCAAGACAGGCCTAAAAACACACGCGCGCTCCCGGAGCTGCACTCCAACACAGCCGCAGGTCCGTATATGTGCTGACGGCTACATGTTTCCCCAGCACACATCCACCAGGGCTTCCCAGAGTTCTGCAGCTGATATCTAGTTTCCTCACGCCACTCGGCAGCAAAAAAGCAACAGCCCTTTTCCCACTTATGAATAATGCAGCCACCCTCTCTCTCTCTCTCAGGCCTCACATCACAACAAAACAGTTGTCAGGGCTCCCAAGAGTCCATTAAAGTTCAAACAAGCTGTAAAGAAAGCGAGTGAGAGACATCGTGTGACCCAAACGGCTGAGAGCGCCTCCACCCCACCCAGCGAGCATGTGACTATTCCCCATCGCTGCAGATAATTAGGAGTCAAACGCAGCCGCTGCCTGCTCTGCTCTAATTGTGTTAAAGAGCGCCGCAACACAGCGCCGGCACAATAGAGCAGATACAGAATAAGATAGAGGGTCGCCGTGTCTCCGGGGAGCGGTCGCACGGGGTCACTCCACGCTGATAATGCATGGTGTAATTAATATAAAAGCCAGAGACAATGACGGAGGGAAGACACCGGGCGATCCTCCGCTGACCCGCACCTGGCCTGTCCGTCAGAGAGCTCGCTCCACTTACATTCACTTTTTAGAAAAATGTATGTCGGATGGGGAAAAACCAAGCGAGCGCATCTTTGGCCCCTGACCTTTCTCCGTGCCTCCTGTGCGTCAGATCCACACACACGCGCGGCTCTGCTGCATTTAACATGTAATTACACCAGCGCTCTCAAAACATGCTAAAGGGACGGAATGAAGCATCTCTGAATCACTATTCAAAGCGAAACTGCCAATTATCTGACGAGAACGAGAAAGGAGCCTTCGCTGAGCTCCAGCGTTTGACAGCCGAGCATTTTAAGAGACGTGGCTGACTGTTTTTAAGGCTCTTTTTATATTTGACATGGAATAGCAAAAACACACCTCACTTGAAAACACTCGAAACACACAGAAAAAATAAAAACGGTGTCATCTAAATTAAAATATTATTTAACATCCACCTACTCACACACACACACACACACGCACATATATATTTATTTTAATGGGTTGAACTAGTCAATTGCTGGTTACCAGTGTAATAGGTTTCTGTTCTGAAATTCATGTATTTATTAAACTGGAAAACCAATCCAAATCATTGTGAACAGTACACACACACACACACACACACACTTGCGTCTGAAGCCTGCAGCACTGAAGCAACAAGTGAGTGTGTGTCCAGACGAGAGCAGTCGAGCCCTGATCACACAGATCAGATCAGTGCTCAGGATCTGGATGACCTCTGAACTGTGCTCGAGTAAACACATTATCACCACTATAAAAAAACAAACTGGTCTTTAAGTGTATTGCATGAGACTGACCATAATATATTGAGAGAGCATTCTCACAGAAGATAAAGACCACGCTGGTGTCTTATATATTTCTTTATGTGACTTGTATTGCTTGTATATTATCAACATAAAAACTACTGACAGCCACAAACAATTAAGAGAAATGTGGGTGCCAAAGGCACATGTCACAATTGTTCATAACGTCACAGCCAAATCAAAATCATGACACTGAGACAGCATCACAACACTGTCAACATATTTTAAGCTGCACACACTTTTATTTTTTTTACGTGTGCAACATAATTTACACAAACAAATTTCAAATCAAACTGAAATTAGTATCTATATTACTAACTAGTTATTAACAGATTATTCACTAGTCAAAGCCAACAGAGAAGGCAAGTGTCACATTAAAAATATATATATATAAATTGTCCAAATCTGTGGGTTGCATAAATGGATAGAACACATGGATGCTTTGATTTAATTTGTAATCTTATTTTTTTTTAATAACTGAGAGGCTGGACAATAACCAGAGGCAAATCAAAATATATAATGGCATCCTGTCAAAGGCCTTGTATACACTGACAGCACTATAAACCACACTCAAAGACAACGCAGCATTCGATAGTAAATAAAAGTGCCTATATTCACAGCCTACAGCAGGTAGAGAGAGAACGAGAGAGAGACAGAGCACAAGGCATGTCCTTCATCCCCAGCAAAGCAACTTTCACCAAATGATGTAGCCCCAGGCAAAATATATTAAAAATGCATATCAAAGCAGAAAAAAAGGATGAGATAGGTACAACCTAAATACATTTGCATATCCAACTATCAAACTGCTGTCCTCAAACATACAAAAAGGGTAGAAACGCCAAGAAACAAATTGCAAGATCCAAGAATGAAGAGCTGCTAATTTAGTTCTGTAGTATAACCGGAGCAGTCGTCTGCTTTGTGCTGATCTGAACATCAGGACAGTGTGTTTCTCAGTGTATGTGGAGCAGCAATCATTTCTTCTCATTGAGAAACCCTGCTGCACATGCACACTATGTAAATCTGACCTCAACACACACACACACACACACACACACACAAAGCACTGCAGCACATAGAAACGAATGCTCAGACATATTTAGATATTTATAAGCACAGCAAAAAAAATTACAAATAAATAAATAATGCTAATAATCCTTTTAAATCTCGCAGTGCGCCATCAGCTATCAGACAGTGCTCGTGTAACCCCCGCTAACACGCACAAGACACCGCCATGCTTTAATGATACTGAGGCTACAACCCGTGTGAAGGGAATCTGAATCCACACAATACAAAGCGCAATTTTCTGACATTTCTTATTCCGCCATGATCAAACTGAGCTGCCCCAAACACAGTGTCTTATTTCTGCTCTTACTAACACACGAGCTAAGGTGAAGTATATAGACAATGTTTCCCGGTTTTTTACTCGATTGACTTTAAAGCAGCATAGTCTGAGATGCTCAGTTTAAGTCTATACAGCGCTCCAGGACGCTCGATATGAACTAAACTTTCTTTTCCACAACATTTCATTTCTACAACACCGAAATCAACACGTTTCAACAACACCGAAAAAATAGAGACACATTAAACACATTAACTACATCATTCTGGAAAATGCTCGCAATCCACTGAGGCGCATGAGATGAGGTTATAATGCCTTATATATGCCTTAATTATTAATTTTGCGTAACAGCACAGGATACAGGCATACTAAAATACAAAACACAAAATAACTACATCAACTACCAGCACTGCATGAGAAAAGAGATCACACACACACACAAACACACACACCGTGATTGCTCACAAGCCGTGAGTGCAGAAAACCCGCACGAAACTTTCAGCCAAGCGTCCGTTTTACCATTCAACCTGAATTAAGAACATCTTATATATCATCATCAGCCATTTTGGACCGTTCACGGTACTATTTTCTGCTATGCTGTGCACGACATCCAGCGCAGACAGAAGCGATGAAGCCATCCTGTTACTTACATGATCGGCCAAGTTCGTGGAAGATCCCGAGATGTCCTCGTGGTCTGATTTTGAGCTGCCATCCCGTTCATCAATCACTAAATCTATGGGCATTTTTCCTTTCAAACAACTGATGTACCGATGGCAGAAATTGTCGCAGAGTTCGTGCACCTTTGGGAGAGAAAAGACAAGCTCTGTCAACAGCCGCTCCAGAAAGAAGCAGAAGTAAAGGCCATTATCAGCAGAGACAGCGAAACACCAGAGAAACTGTAGCGATGCATATTATTCTCCGGAGACTCGTGCAACAAGTTCACCGACGAAAATAAACGCTAAGGACGAACATCACCATCCCGCAAAAAACTAAAAGTTGTCCGGGAAAAGATTTATTTATGTTTAATAAATAAAAATTAAAAATTATATGCCAACTATGTCCGTTTAAATCAGCATCTACGGAAAGTTGAATTAATTTAAATAACATGATTTTAATATCAAATTATGTTCGGAGTAATTTTGTTATACAACGTTTTTTTTTATTACACCAAGTAATGCAAAATCTAAATTACTACTAAAAAACACAAACACACACATATCCCAAATTGGTGACGAGAAATAAATCCATTCAAATGAGCTATTTCTAAAATTAAATCAATAAAAGATTACCTTTTCTAACTCCAAAAGATGAAAGCGTAATACTTGTATGGCTTGTATCATCTGTAAAGAGAAACGGACGTCGTTAGCCTTCTTTGCAATTTAATTTTAATATTCGTTGCATTATGTTCTGCATTGAACAAATCCTCTTATTTCAACAGAAACAAATGCAATTAAAAAATAAGAAATAATTCAATTTATTTGAGAATTATTTTTGCAGTGTAAAAACTGCAGGTGGAATAATTGTCCTGTGTGAAGTGTTTCAGGGTGATACCAGCCCTATAATGAGTGACTTATTTCCGACTAATACCCTCCAGACCTCCTGCTCACCTCGCACACTGTCCCCAGCTCATCCCCTGCTATTTACTTTTACTATCTCCAGATACAACGCCAAAACAAGGACATTATGAAAGTCTCTAAAAAAAATGCCCGACTCCATTCAGAGAAGTAAAGTGCGCGGCTGTTCCAAAAACAATCAGTGCTGAAGTGTGATCTTACCAAATTATCCAGTTCTGGATTTGAAGAAAATAAAGGTTTTTCTGCGCGGACCTAAAACACACCAGAATCAGAGTCAATAGCAATCGATGCAATTTTGTCGTTAATTAAATAATAATAAAGCATTCAAATTGCAATCGTCACTAATCTGGTTAAAGTACAAAAGCAGCTGCTTAAAACATTCAAGTGCATTCGGGGAAATATCATTTTCGGTATTAAAAAAAATTAACCGGCTATTTTAGTCTTTGTTTTAATGCGTCTGGAAAGGCTCGAGGTGTTAGATGTGAGAGTCGAAAGTGACCTGCTTGGCGAAGACAGCGATGTCCTCGTTGAAGGAGTCTGAGGAGCACACGTCTCCTCCAGCGACCCCGGGCTCGCGGGGAGTGCATGTGGCCAGCTCACACTTCTCAAAGACCAGAGCCAGCAGAGGAAAGAGAGGATGACTGCAGAAACAACAGCGAATAAAACCAGAAATCCCAAATAGCCTGCTACAGTTCAGAAACTACTCAGAAATCAAACGCGCTTTACACTCGGAGATAATCGGCTTTCGGAACTTTGTTTCGGGCTGCAGTGATTTGCAACGGAAGTGGAATTAAAGCAGCAATCTCCTGTTTATCGTGAAATTATTTTACAATTTGTCAAGCAAATACAAATGTTTCTCTCTCTTTTTTTTGGTCTTTTTTAATTTGAACACAGATGAATGCGCAAAACAAAGTGCAATGCTTGTAAATAAGCGCCGTGTAAAAAAAAAAAATAGTAACACCAAGTAAACTTAAAGTTCCTGAAAAAAAAAAGAAAAGAAGAAAAAAAAGCTATTACGGGAAAGGGAAGCCCGACTGAAGGAGTTCTCGGGTCCGGTATGAGTATAGAACTCACCCGTAAATTTGATCTTTATCCCTCTTTAACACGTCGTTGACAGCTGAGCCCATGCTGGTGGGCATGACATTGGGATGGGGGGCATGTGTGCCGTAGTGCTGGCTGGCGTGGAGCGGCGGTCCGTGATTCAGATGATGGACCTGCGGCAGCGGCCGAGGCGCGTGAGGATCCCCGTACATACCGACTCCGTCCATGCCGCCGTAATGAGCCAACTCATCGTACTGCAAGAGAAGCAGAGAGTCAGCACAAAGAGCACAAAAACAAAAGGCAAGCCTGCAGAGAAAAGTCGGCTAGCGGGGGAAAGGGGAAAGAGAAGAAAAAGTCTGGCGCGGAGCTAAAGTTTGCCGCGTATTTGCGCGTAATTACCAAAAACATGGTCAAGTTGTGCTTTCCGAAGCGAGCAAAGCGTCGCGCGGCGAGTATTCCCAGCCAAGTGCGTCAGACTGAAGGAGAGGCCTGTGATAGATAGTGTATTAGTGGAGGTGAGTGCTGGAGATTTTAAACCTACCCTTTGCGCCATCAGCCTGCGCTCCAATAAACCTCTGGATCTGTGTCGTAGATTTAATTTCCCAGTCCGCTCACAAACTCATGCGCTGCGAAAGATCCCCCTTT
The DNA here is from genome assembly GCA_032353835.1 of Enteromius viviparus. Lineage (NCBI taxonomy): Eukaryota > Metazoa > Chordata > Actinopteri > Cypriniformes > Cyprinidae > Enteromius > Enteromius viviparus. Next base: position 147,825 of record JAUCNO010000279.1, on the reverse strand, counting down.
TCGAGCAAACTTGGCGAATTCCTCCTATTCTCCAATACTTCGGCTGAGAACGAGCGCGGGCATCGGGAAGAGTTTTGCAATTATTCTTCTTTTCCTCTTTGCCCCCCAGAAAAGAAAGAAAAAAAAGTCAAGCGCCAAACTGAAGGTTACAGCCGGCCCATCAACAACCTGCGTGTAACTAAACTGTCGCGTCTCATGGCTTTTTGCCACTCCAGCTGTCAATCAAAGCCAGAGGTTGTCAAGGTAATGAATGAATGATGGTCGGTGATGATGTTCAAGAGAGGATGAATCTTTTTAGCCCCGTTTTCATCCCACAAGTCCCTGTCTCCTTTATGCCTCCGGTCCGCTTTCTTGTTTTATTACTACAGTAAAAAAAGGAAAAGAGGAGAGTTTGTGGAAAGCGCGGCGATCTCTGGCGCGGTCTGAGATGAGTGAGTGTCAGTGAGTGTTGGCAGGTCGGCCGCTCGCTCGCTTATAGAACGCAGAGAGTTGAGCTGCGCGCATCGGCGGGAGAATGAAATGACGGAAGCCGGAAGTGGCGCTGAGCGCAGCCAGTCCTGCGCGAGCTCCACGCCAAAGCCTGCGCGCGAGGCGAGCGTCCAGTGCGCGAGGGGGGAGCCACGCAAGTCTGCGCACCGCAGATCCCACTCACATGCGCTTCGAGCTGAGAAGCGTCGCGGCGCGTCGGGCACGCGTCCAGACCTTAAAACAGCGCTATTAGTATCTTTATTGGACGAAGGAAAGTCATTCCAGCCCGACTTTGTTTAATGCATAACCGATACAACCGCTATCGAGTGTCACGTACATCCCCCTCTTTCTTTTTTTCTCTCGTGCACAACAAGGTTAAAAAAAATAGATACTCAGAAGGGCCCCTTTTAGAATAAAGTGAACTTTTGCGCACACACACGCAAAGCGAGGTTTATGTTTGGAAACTGTCTCTAGTCCGATAGCGTTCCAAGATTGAAATGTGAGCCGTGCATCGCGCCGCTCAATTATCAAAGAGCCCCGAGATCATCAATCATTAGGAAGGCCTGAAGTTTCAGAGGAGGAGCAATGATATTGATTGTGCTACAGATGGCCCCTATACCACAAACAGACCCTTAAAATACTACTCCTCATCAATGATCATATAGCCTGCATCGCCGCACATGTGACATCATCGTCCTATCGATCGCTTTTTTTACATAAATGTCTACATTTAGAGCGCCCTGACTTTGTTTTGTTGTTGAAATTAACAATTGACGGGTTAGTGGAGCCGAGCTCGCGCGGGATCTCAGCAAACAAGGTCAATAAAGTGCTCCTCGGACGCGCGAACCGACTCCTAACGAAGTGGGCAATTAAAACGGATTTCATAAATGCAACAACTGCTCTGTTTATGGCAGAGGGGAGGGAAGACCACGAGGAGAGAGTAGAAGTGAAGGGTTCACTGTGCAATAGCGACTGCAGTGGACACAGCGCGCGCTGTCTGACCACTGCTTCATCGCGAGGAAGATGAGGACCATTTCTATAGAAACGCGGTAAGTCCATCGCATCCTTATAGAAGCGAGAGAGAGCGCGAGTGCTGATCCACTCCGTCACAGCAACATATAAAACACAAGATTGCCTGTGATCTAGAGCGACTACAACTTTACAAATCATGCGTAAGAATCTACTAAAGTCATAGGCTTCGATAAATTAATACCTTTTCAATAATTTCAGGTTTTCGGTCGATTGAATCAAATGGTTTTTGTTGTCGTCGTTGTTTTTTTTTAATGATTGCTGATTGCGCGCTGGTTTACTTTTCGGTGTGTTAATCCACTGCGTCACCGGAATAATGCACAAACTTTACCCACTCTTTCGCTTTCAAATATGTGTGGAACTCCAGAACAGCTTCCTGTTTTATTAAAAGATACATTAAATAAAATGTCGTTAAAAAAGAACCTATCGAGCAAATAAAATGGTTTTTGTTTAGCTCAGATCTGTTGTGAACGCAGAAGATGGCATTAACGGGCGGTAAAATTTCATCTGCTGGTGTCAAATTGAGGTCATTGTAGGGTTAAAGCTCTCGGTGTCTCTGCCCAGCTGCGGCTGAGAATCCATTTCAACGCAAACACTTTTACAAAACCTCTCACAATTTTAAACTCATCTCCTTTCAGTTGATTTTGGGAAACAAAAATACTATAAAATAGCCTTAACATAGAAAATATAATTAAAATGTAAACAGTCACTCAGAGTCATATCTATAGTTTTGTGAAATAATTGTATGCAATCAGATTTATCCCCGCAAAACACAAACCTTTATCTAAATCTCAGTTGTGTTAATTAAAGGCTTCAGGGCATTGTCGACGTCTAGCTGTTTGACCCTTTTTAAATCTAATGGTTTTGTTCTATTTTTTTTATTATTGTTTTATGGCTGACTGATAAACAGATTTCTACAAAACAACAGGTCGCCAAAGCGAGAGAGTTCGCGCGCGCCCGACCGAAAACACGCGCTGCTCGCTCCTATATTTGCTCAACTATAAACAATAATATAAAACATTTATAATAAAAAAAAATCTTAAATATAATTTCTAGAAAAATCTTCCCTAATTGTTAATGTTTCACAATTTCAGTTCTGCTTCGTGTGGAGGTCTCGTCCTGTGTTCTGAATATTTAAGTGAGGATAATGTCTCGGTTTAAACTCTCTCTGACCTCCGGGAGCATGTCACTCCTGTCCCTGAAGGAAAGCTGCGCAACTCCAATGTTTGTACAAGTTTCGTGAGTAACTGTAAATTCTTGTGTGTGAAAGGCGTTTTTTCCTTCAGTGGCATTATTCTCACGGCGCTGTGAGACGCTCAGTGTGTGTGTGTGTGTGTGTGTGTGTGTGTGTCCTCGTCGCGAGTCTGCAGCTCTTCAGCGACACCTGCCGGATCAGTGATGCGCCGTGCCGCGTCCTCTGTAAACTCCTGCTCAATTCATATAAAGAAACACTGATATCGTGAGAGAGGAAAATACAGATATCAAAGAAATTATTTTGAATAAATGATATTTATTTGAACAAAGCTTTCCATGGGCCAACTGCGAAGCGCGAAATCAGCAGACTGCCAGGAGTTTGCGCACAGACATTTTTGTGCGCGTGCTTTACTTAGTTATGATGTTTAAAGTGTCATTTGTCGTTGTTGAGCGCTTCACACTATCCTCTACAATTAGTACAATTTAATTTTAGAATTACGCGATTGTTATTATTCCCCTTGGGTTAAATACATAAATAGTAAATGTAAACTAAGTGTATGCATTTTTATCACTGATACGCGAACAACATATTTAATAATTCTCTTAAAAATAAACGCATTAAAATGTATCACACAACAACAAAAAAGTACGAACCTTTTGCGCTTTATTAACACTCCCTTGCGCCATAGTTTGGAAGAAAAAAAGATTATCTGATGAGATCGAAGATTAAAAGAAGGAGCCGAAACAATACATGATGCTAAATAAAATAGCAGCAATACAATACCATTCATAAACGAAAAAGCATTAAAAAGAAATAAAAGTAACACTTTTTTTTAAGATGTCCTTGTTACACGTTAGGTGATATTATTATAATAACAATAAATACTGCACGCAAGTAACCCTAAGCCAATCCCTATTCCTGCAGTAACTGCATGCGTGCATGCATTAATTAACATTACTCAGTACTTAAATGTAGCCTATAATTACAATGTAACAATGACACTTTAAAATAAAATACAACCGAAATAAATGAACAATGCATAAATAGAAGGAAAATATCTGCTTTGACATGCATCTTGAAATAGGCCTATATATGTCAAAAGCGTTCAGTGTCCACAAGAAAAATATTAAATGAAAGAAATGGTCGATTATTAATGATCTTGTGATAATAGGCGAATGTGTTATTTGTGTCGCTCGTCTCGTGCGAGTTAAGAGGCTTAAAACTATGACACCTTTACATTCAATTCACCCAACACCTTTAATTTACACGCATATCCCGCAACAAGAAGAAAGCCGTCGTGGCTCGTGGCACATATTATAAGAACATTTTCTGATTAGATCAGGTTTGCTTTTTTCTTTTCTTTTCTTTCCTTTTCTTTCCTTTTTTTTTTTTTTTTTGTACATTGCATTTATTATTATTATAATTATCACCATATACAGGCTAACTTGCGGCGATAATTGTAATAGCCTGATATGTATCCATGTAAAAAGGCCTACATTTACAGTATGGATCAACATTATTTTCAGAGTTATTCTCATTTTAGAGAAAAAAAAGAAGACCTACGTTTTTTAAGAGAGGGGCTAAAGTCTTGCACATAGATTCGAGTTTTAGTGACTGTGTGTCAAAACAGTAATGAAACACAAGCCACGCCCACTTATGCCACTGACAACTCATTAGCGCTAATCATTTGCTTCTAAACTAGAGGACAAAATTATATCGTTAATGGCTTCTTGGCAATTCGTTCCAGTGCGAGTCTTCCAAATATATAGCGTGTGTTCACGCACAGAACTATAACAAGCCGTCACTTTCCACAGGTTCACTCATTATACAGCTTCAGGAACCACGGGCCCCCTCAGGACTCCCGAGTTCCCGCTATTTAAACAAATATTCGACGTGTTAAGAATTGTTTTCCATCTCCACTGTTCAAATTAAAGGTGTAAAATCCACATAGCTGTTCGCAATGTGTTCAAATAAATGCCGTTGCCATCTTTGTTGTTGTTTTGTTTTTCTTACATCTTCCTATTTGACTGTATCTCCCTTGGTTCTGGAAGAGTTTACATGATCAAGCAGGGGAGCCAGGTAATTACCGCGCTCTGTCAAACACAGGGACCAGTGACTCAAATGCAGAGTGAAGTATCAAAGAGGAGCGTTCCCTTTGCAGGCGGCCCCAGATCTACACAGGAGACGCCGGCGAGACGGGACAGCGCGAGGATGCGACAGCACCCGAACGGGAACGAACCGCCGCCCTCAAGCCTCGCAGTGCCACGGAAGCCCAGCTACTCCCGGTGCGCGGTGCAACCGTAAAATCGATTTAGAGTCGGGCTAAAAAATAAGGAGCATCAATTATAACAGTGTTCACACCGAAAGGGTAAGCATGCAGTTGTTATCATAAAATGCCATTTCTGCCCCACTGAACAACACATTGGAGTATTTCAATTGATTCTGCGACATTAAAGAGTAGGCTACCGTTTGACGCCGGTAAAACTAGTTAACATTTTCAGTGCAGATTTTTAAAGATTTTAGAAGATGCATGATGACGTTTTTGCGCTCATATTACAACTGCTGGATTAATCAAATGCCTATTTGTATGAAACGTGCATATAATACGCAGTTTTGTGTGCATAGGATACGCACTTTGTTAGCATGCATATTATGCGCATTTTTGCAGTGAATAGTAGGCATCTAGCTAGCCCACACCCCTAAACCTACCAAATGAATATCATATGCAGGCCAAAGTCCAATTTTGAGCATAAATAGTACGCCAAATAAAAACAGAAAATTGTGCCAAAACGCACATTCGTGAGATTGGGTTATGATATGACATTCCACCAAAGATAATTGCTTGTAAATTTTATTGCATACATCTTGCTCAAAAGCACAATAGAACAATCTCACTCAGCTGCATCTAAAAAAAAACTAGTTTATTTAGTCCAAATTAAATGATGAGGCAAAAATGCAATGTCCCAGTTGCTGTGCAAAACTGTTGGAATCTAAATCCAGTCTGGAGGGACGTTTGAGTGTTTAACATTATAAACATGCCCCTCTCCTCCAGCTCCGAGGGATACTTTACATGTAAATATTCACACAGCCAAAGAGCAGCCCATGAATTATTGAGCGCTGTAAAGAAGTAAAATGTCTCTGTGTTCAAGCTCAAGAATGGACAGGAAGAGAGAGAATTATCCAAAAGAAAGGGTAATTGGGGAATGATGAAATAAAGGCTGCTGGTTATATCAAACCATGCACACACACACACACACACACTCACAAATCACATCTATAGGTTTGTGTGTGTGTGTGTGTGTGTACAGGCCTATATGTGAATCTACACAGACAAAAGTCACGCGTCAAAACTTGTCAAAGTTTCCCGGGGAAGTGAGTTGGGCTGAATTCTGGCTCTTCTCGTCTTTGTTGTGTTCTGGCCTGTGGCTGAACACTTGACAGACTGTCAGGAGCTGATGGGATATGAGTGCAGGCACTAGAAAGCCGTTCATTTCTGTGGTTGATTCACCACTCCATTCTTTATTATCAAACAGGTAACGGCTAGAGAAACACACAACTAATGGGGCGCACGGGTGGAGATCTGTTATTATTGTGTTCGTGAACACACTCACATGTGATGCGTAAGGTTTAGACAGAATGCTTTACAGTCTCTATGTATGCTGGAATTATGGTCTTACAATAACTGTGCAGAATTAAAGATTTAGTGTCTAGTCTTTCTCAAACCATAGAAACATCAAGAACTGAAGACACAGAAATGCACGACTCTAAAAAAATATCCCAGCTCAGCACAAGGCCTCCTAATCCCCATACTACTATTAAGTAATTGTGAATCACTTTACTATAAATGTGGGAGTAAACTAAATGTCTATTAGCAATTTAACAGCATATGCACACACACACACACACACACACACCGGTGCACTAAATTCAGAAGTGGTCCTGATGTCTCAGAGGACTTTTAATATGCATGAGCGACATCAAAGAGGAATATCCTGACATGTGGCACCTCCAAATGATCAAGCTTATTATCACATATATGCAAATGTTTTCCATTTTTGTTGCTCTGTGTTTGTGGAACTGCTGTGGAAGTACGCATGAATGTTAGAAGCACCACTGATGATATCTAGAGATCTACCTGCTTGTACATATTCTCTGATAAACTCTGAAGATACATCATGTGTCATTTTCTATGAGAAGCTCGTTACGAATTGGCTTTGTGTGATTTGTAATAAAAACCCTTGAAGAGATGCTGCAAATAAATAAATGAAACCACTGATGATGTCCTATTCGCCATGTTTCTTTTTTATACCATATTCTTTCATTAGTTTCATGTTTTATGGGTCATTTAAAGGTGAATAAAAATCTCCTGATGCGAGTACAATAACAGCGCAGGCTTTAATGCGAGTGCGCTATAACAAAAGCATACAGCACTGAATTAAATTCAAAGAGGAAAGTAGCTATGTTTTATTATGAGCTCAACTCTGGTGCCAGATTTATAATATCAATTGTTTTCTAAATGCGTCTCTTGAAAATCGCTCAGATCTCCTGCCATGTTTATTTTTATTCCATTTTAACATTTTATGACAAGCATTACAGAAGTTATACCGTATGCATATATCAAAACTGAGAGAAACGACCTGCTGTATATTCACAGTGTCACTTGAGAAGCCTTTTAATACACTGCTTGTGGTTAATTGATTGCTTATGACAGATGAGCTGACCAATGATCTTTTGGTGATGGACATATTCTTAAATATATTAATATAACTGGGAGAGCTCAGGTGCCAAGCTGCCAATATAATAACAAATATTAGTACGAGGTCAGATGACCTCTTTTAAAGACTAGCAGCCTTGAGTGAAATTCAGTTTAAGTTTATTTGTGTAGTGTTTTTCAGGTTTCTACATCATATTCAGGAGTGGGTCATTAGTGGGGACTATGGCAGAAATGTAGAGTAAGAATCATGAAGGATAGTCACAACTAATAAAACACTATTTTATTTATTTGTGGCCATTCATTTTGGTGTTTTTTTTTAGCATCATCTGAGTCTGTCATCTGGGTATAGGAATAATTAACTTCTTTATCTCTGAAATAAACCTCAGGCCTAAATGTGGACCACATGCAATACGCAGTGTATTTCTGAGTCGCTGTCATCGGTCCAGCAGAGCTGACGGAGTCATCCTTTTGTTCCTTGATGCAGCCGCGTCTCTTCGCCGAATCTTGTATTCTCCTTTAATAGTCAGTGGTAGTTAATTATTAAAGGTATGTATTTGAATTATAAATATACTAGTTATACAGAAGTAGGCAAAGCAGGCATAGCGCCTCAGGCTAAATTCCTCCATTAGCCATTATTTTCCAGTCTCCTGCCTCCATTTCCCTGCCTCCTAGTTTTATGTCATCTCCAAAAAACAGCCAGGCATTCCTTTGTACTTGCCATCTCCTCCCCGCTATGGCCACAAAAACCCTCCCCTCCATACATAGAGCTGCTGCCGCCGCCTTGAAGTGGGATGTCATACCTGTCTTACATTTAATGAATCGCTTTCTTCAGCGTGTCCCAGAATTCCAGACACTCTCCTCGGAAAGCTGATGGCGGCCTCCCGCGTGTCAGCAGTCATCCGGCGTATCGCGCGCATTACCGTACATCATTAGCCGTGTCAGGAGCGCCGGCGCTCGCAGGCCGAGCATGGCTCTGCACACCCAGCCAAAACAAAGAAGTTCTGCACCCTTCTCCGGGCCGTCTCCCTCTCCTCCGCTCGACCATCATCATCTCCTCCACCTCTGGATTTATGAATAAAATACGACACGCTCAGAATAAGAAGATGGCACTGCAGTAACTGTCAAATGCCAAGATGAAATAATAAATTCAGGTGCCTTTTTCTGCTCTGTTGAAGGAAACTTTGTTCTCTCTAAAGCTAGCTTTTTCGTCTTGGTTTCTCTCGTTTGCAGCTCGCCTTTTTATATATATATATTTTCCCCTATATTTCTGCAAGTTTTTTTTCACACCTCCTTCAAGCACTTTCCATTTGCTCGACTCTTCTCTTTCAAAGCTTTCATGATGATTGATGACATCTAAAGCAGAATCAGTGCCATACTGTTTGTAACCTCCATCAGAACACCCTTCTCTCTTATGTACAAGGAGCTCCAGTGAATAAGTCATTAATGTAGGACTGGACCGGTTCAGACTGGGTCAGAATCATAGCAATGTGTGTGTTACTTTATTAAATGGGTGTTGGCCTACATTTTATTTGCGTGAAACAGATTTTCCTTGAGTTATTATATCTATGTCTGACAGGCGCTTTTATCCAAACTAACTGAGGGTCTGTGCTTGTTATCAGGTTCTCTGGGAGTTTCAGGGTCTGCTGATGGAGAACGCATTCATCAAATCAACGTTCCTCGTTGTTTCCTCTCATCATTTCCCCGTCCCCGTTACACTTTTAGAAACCAGACAGAACACCATGTAAAACATTTACATTCATACATTTAACAGATGAGTTTATCTGAAACCACTTACAAAAGTGGAACAAATGAACAACACCACTATTTATATTACTAAATGTATAAATATATATCAATTTTTATAATTTGACTAATATGAAAATGTATTATTTCTAGCACATCCAGAATAAACGTTTTTGTTCACATAATATATGTGTATGTACTGTGTATATTTCTTATGGATGTATAAACAGACACAGTGCATTTGTTTAATTTTTATATTAAATATAAACATTTGAATTCACATACATATCCAAAATATATACTGTATTGTGTGTGTATTTACATAGAAATAATAAACAAACACAGTACACACACAACAAATTGTTTCTAGTAAAAAATAAATACATAAAAAAAAACAGTATACGGGTCCACCCCTGTAAGAAGAACTAAAACAGTATCGTAGAGAAATGTACAAATAAGATCAAATATGACATCATTGCAATTTTGCCACCCAATTATAAAACAGTCCTGAATTGCGCTGGGGGTGTTTTGGACTCTTTTGGTCAGTCGCAGGAACCTCTGAAGATCATAACTCATAACCTCCTGCTCCTGCTGAGCAAAGAACACTGGATCTGTGTTGACACCGGATGGATACGTCTCATTCTGTATTTAAACTCCTGCACGTTTGGATGTGTTTATGGAGAGAGTGTGTTTGTGAGGGATGATTGATGACTCCTGACAGCACACTCAATGTTTCCTCGAGGTTCATCAAACATACACACAGTAACACCTCAAAGACCGTCCTCCCTGCCACTTCCTGTCACACACACACACACACACTTGTGTCTTCCTCTGAGATCAAGGTAAGAATCTAAATGAGAAATATCCATGATACACAGCCATTAGATTGCTCTACTGCACAAAGAGCGAACAGATGGTTTACTGAGATCCAGTGACTGAGATGCTGGGAGATTATTTAGCAGTGTACAGGTCAAGTGTGTCATTGCTGCTTTTCATTGGTCAGTTAGTCAGATAGCCCCGCCCCAAGCTCCTGTTATTGGCTGAATAAGAAGGTGAGAAGTCAGGCCACTTAAACAAACCAAAATGGTTAAACAATTTCCAATTCCAACTATATAACATTTAATCCATTATATATCATTCCAATTTCCAATGAATATATATATATATTCTTTTTTGTTGTACTTTTGAAGAACATGCATGAAAGACTGCAGTAGTCTTCAGATATCATTGTTGTTTTGAGAGACAGTCTTGACTGTCTAGATTATTTCTCCAGTGATGTATTGTACGTACTATTGTGGTTAAGCAGTGAGTTGAATTGTACTGAAAAATCACAGAGTGTGTAAAAAGTGTCACAGAGCCAGTGTTTCAATCTTCAGCTTGCAGAGATGTCAACCAACCAGAGACTGATGGACTGAACCTGTTCTGACTCTCATCAGGTATGGACACTCGGCATCACTTTCTAACACTCCAGATGCTTCACATGCAGACCCAGTTGCTTGCATGCATTTTTTAAAGTAGAAGTTATTTCTGTTCTTTTTTTGATATTTTGGAAAACCAAATCTTGAGCACTTCTCAACAATATAAAACACGTATTACCAACAATTCATGTTGTATTCCAAGTCTCCCGCTCCATGGTTATATATCATGCAAAAAATAAACCCAAAAATTAGCACGACGCAGATGGTAATGAGACACACATGAACCAATGACGTTTCACTAATCACAACCAGGTAATGATTGTTGAATGTGTTTGTGATTTGAGCGTTGTAGATGAATGAAGACGGTGGAAGCTTTTGAGTCTGTTCCTCACATAAATCAAGCTTTTGTCCTCAGAAGACTTGAAATATTTGTCATTTTTTAATACATTTTGACACAGCTGTAATTGTAGCTGAATCTACTCATATGCTGCATTTGATAAATCTGTACATCGACAAGGTTCTGTTTTAGAAGCTGGGTGCTCAGAAATGTCACAGAAAAATGGCTAAATACTGTAAAGTCAATTAAATGATTGTGAATGTTTAAGTTGAAAGCATATGCCAACATATATGTCATACTAACAATATTTGTTTCTTCACTATAAGTTTTGTCCTCTGTGTCTGTGTTTTGATGCCAAAGCGTTCTCGTTGAAAGCAATGCACAAACTTTACAAATTTTACATTTTAAAGAGGAACTTCCAAAGGAAGAGTTTATTTTGCAAAAACTGATAACTCTGTTTATTTATTGATCAAAAATCATGCTTTTTGTATCATGCTATCATTATGTTTTTCTTAGTAATTCTTATCTAATCAAAATAACATGACTGCAGGTTGGTTGAGATCAGATGGAACACACAATGAAGAAACAGAATTTTTTCCAAATAAACGCTGCATATGTGACGAGCAGGGGTTGAGAAATTGGAAAATGTCCCACACTACAGCTGTAAGGTCCATTTCCTGCTGTGACTAACAAGATGGCTCTTTGAAATATACCACGGTGCTGAACGACACAATGATAGTAGCAAGAACCTTCAGCTGATTTCTGTCACTTAGTTACGGTCAGTGACACAGTGAAGAAACTCTTTATTACGATGGTCCTTTTTAAGCATTCTGTTGCTAACTCTCATTAGAGTATGTCTGATTAAACTCTGTTGTGAAGGCATTGCAACAGATATTTTACTGACTACTAGTAACATTGCAAATACATGTCAGCCTTTTCTAACCCTAACCCTACTAGTCTACGAATACTCTACTAACTCTCTAATGAGAGTCTGTAGGTGCAACCTTACTTATAGTCAACAGAATGTGTTAAAGGGACCATCAAAATGAAGTAAACACAGCCGCCACAGCCAGGAAAGCACCATTAAAGAGAGGCAAACTGCGTTCTTTTCACTAAGAATAAAGTGTGACACATCACAGACAGTCACATCAGACCAGCTTCCTTCGCTGCGAGTCATTTACAAGAACAGAATAATTTAAGAGAGAAGAAAGTTGGAGCCCTACTGTCAGACGTGTGCTTGATGGCCTCTTTGTCTCAACACTGACTCTAATTGCGTGTGACGTTTATAAAGAGTTCCGACTCCATTTCTTTTCATTTCCGTGAGTAAGATAGCTGTACATCCTCCCGCCATCTGCCGAGCAGCGTGAGGAAGACGATCTGTTTGAGAACGCTCCACTCCGCTATGAAGATATAATTGTTCCCCCTTAGCTGCAAAACAAAGAGCAATCAAACTATGTGTTTATTTTTAATTTCCCATGCATGTTTTATCGCAGCATATGCCGGCAGGAGGACTCTATCTACAAATGCTGAGAAATGACTTCTGCCGTGCATATATGTGTGCGAGATAAAGACGGCAGAACATTATCACATTCCTACATTTGCAGGGGCCTATTATCGTCACTCATACGCTTATGTCCAGGGAGGATAGCTGGAGTCCGTCGGCCCCAAAGCCATATCGCAGCCTCCGAGCATCATGAGAAATCGGCCTGTCTGCGGCGGCTGGATTTGCCCTGTCACTGCCTAATACAGGGATTGATTAATGGTGAGAATGGATCAGGAATATGTCCTTCTGTCGAGACTATTACCCCTCTCAGCCCATCTCTCAGGCTCTAATGATGACGGCTGATGGGCCCTCTAATTTTTGTTCTTGCTGAGCAAAAGCTCTTTCTGTTGGTCAGGCCTTTGGCCTCGTGAGCGCCAGCAGCTCGTGAAGTGACCCGTGACGCGCTTTACTGAGAGGTCCCAGCGATAACGGCTAGTACAGAAACGCTCTTCGAGGAGCTTCAGGAATATATATGGAATAGCAGACGTTCTAACTGCATGTCAACTAACTCTCATCAGAATATCAGCTCACTGTTAGGTTAGAGTAAGGGCTAGTAGTCTAAGCTGACATGCACTTGCAAAGTGACTTACAATCAGTAGCATGTATATTTAGAAGACAGTCACTAAAACTCTAATGACTGATGAGTGGATGCACTGTTACTGCTGTCAGCAGGATGACTAGAGTGGACTGGCAAAACAGTTTTACCTCAAAGTTGTATACTGTATGTTCTCTAGATACATGTCTGTTTTGTTTTGCAGATATACCTTTCGTTATGCTGAAAACAAGAAAAACGATATGTTCCTGAGGAAATAAGACAGATTGATTGACATTCATTTGGAATCATTACTCTTGTTAAAGGATAAAAAATTAAATTAAATTAAAAAATTAAATAAATGCAATTGTGAGTTTTTATCTCAGAAATATATTTATCCCACATAATTTCTCAGAACTGTGAGCTCATGAGAACTTTAAGGAAAAAAGTCTGAATTGTGAGATGAAGAGACGCAGTTACCTTATTGATTTTTACCCCGTGGCATAAACAGCCTTTCATAATTTACTTCTGCCATTAATGCTGTGTACAGATCAACAGTGTTTACAACAAGTCTGAAATAAATTTAAGGCATCATTAATGACACGGTCTGACAAAGCTGATACTCGTGAATTAAGATGGACAAATGTGTGAAAAATATATTAATTCATTGTACCTGTTTTAGATAATAGTAATAGTACTGACAACTACCTACGGCATCTGACTATAAAAAGCAGCTTCATTCATTAAAGCACATGCAAAATGATGTATTTTCACCTTTTGATGCGTGCAGCAGTATAATATCAGAAGAGAAGCTGGTGATCTCTGGTTGAGTTTAGGCCTCTCTGTCACCCTCTTCACTAATGCTTGTGAATTTCACTTCTGATGGCTGATCATTTTACTGCTCATTCGAGCAGATTTACAGCGCATGTTCTATCTCTTGACCGCAGCGCCACTCTTATCTGTAATGAAAGCGAGCCGAGCATTAATCAACAGCCCCGACCATCACATTAAATGTATTGTATGTGGGGAGTAAACACGCTCCACGACTCCTCCGTATCAGGCCAGAGGAGAGAGAACACGGGAGAAAAAACCCTCATTATATTTGTCACTATTTCACATCTGCTGTTTTTGAAGCAATGTACCGTGAGGCCATAAACCGCATTACAACCACGCATAAATTTGTCTGATTTGTGGCTGGAGTAACTAATTCCTTGAGTACATTTTAGAAAAACAAGCAGCCAGCCCTGAAATTGCAATTCTATAAAGGCTTTAAATTACCGAGTACGGTATGGAGGACCGGCCTGATGTGCGCGTTATGGAAAGCGACGTTGCTTCCCGAGATTGAGTCAATAAAAGGCAAGATGACTGAGGCATGTACTCAAACAGAATTAAAAGGAGACGAGACACAAGGAGAGCCATGCATCTCATTTAGAGAGAGAAAGAGAGAGAGCTGCAGGCCATGCGTTTCATTCACACGTCTGGAGCGCTGACAAACTGCTCACGCCTTCACAAAACCATGCATGCGCTTCCAAACAGGTGTTGTGTTTGTTCAGCACAGTCCTGCAGATAAGTCTTAAATTTCAGGACTGTCCCCATCTTCCTTGTACAGATACTCCCAGAATTGCATGTGTAACCCTTGGCTATAAGATGTTAGAATAAAACCCGACTACGCCACCTAGGTTATTGCCCAGGAACAAAAAGCACGTGTTGATTTAAAACACAAAAGTTACAACAGTATGAAGGACCCTGCTGGTTCGTTTTCGATTAAAGACAGAGACGTGACTTACAAAAAATATACAAATTTATTATTAAATCCACACCATGGTATTCTCAATATTAAAAATGATCTTAAAATGGTCTCATCACATTTACCACTTAAATACCCACAGTTATAAAAGAGACCACAATAAATAACACTGAATTTCAGGGAACACTCAGCACAGCAAATCGGTGTACAAAAATTATCAAAACAAGTGACACATCAAACCAGTACAAATAAATACAAATTCCCCTTCAAAGCAGCGTCAATATTACAGCTCC
>JAUCNO010000279.1:117828-128073 GCA_032353835.1 Enteromius viviparus | reverse complement strand
TGGCTGTGCACAGAGACTAGAAAGAGAGCTGCTGACCACTCACAACCTTTAAGATAGTCAGCTTTTCTTATTAAAAGACGCCGCTACATAGCATCTGAGGACAGGTGTTCTGCTTTGTTCTGCACACTTGTGCATCTTCAACTTTGTTTGCAATCAAATAAACATCTTTTACAATTTGAAAAACATAAAATACAGGTTTTACTTTCCTTTGATGGGACAAACACACACACTCAAGTCACATCTACAGACAGAGGATACAGGACTCTTGAACTCAGTGAGGAAGAACACACCCAACACACCCGTGCACAATACCTTAGCAACCGCCGTAGAAACCTGTTTCAACCTTTCCTTAGCAATGTAGTGAAGAGCGGTTATATTGCGTTTGTAAATAGAAAGTTTAGTCAATTTGTTCAGCGTTTCAGCAGATCGCTGAGCTTCGATGACAAACGAGGTTCTGGAGTCTACCGCTCGAGCGGCGTCATCAATTATATCTAGACTGGAATCTCTCTGTAATTCTGCCGGAGCATATTAATACTGCAGTTCAATGTTCAGAAGAGAAGTTCAGCGGAACGGAACTCAAAATTAAAATAATTCCTCTTGTAGCGTGTAAAACAATAGCAGTCAGTTCGCTTTATTAAAATGCCCAATAATAACTGATTTAAAGGCTATAAAATAGTATTCATTAGAGGGTCATAGTTAAAGAGTTATTGGAAGTATACCTAAACGTGTCACTTTTATAGCAAGCGAGCGAGATGGTATCATTTGAAAAGAGTGTGATTATATTTGAGATTTGTCCTGAAGCATTAGTGGGGAGCTCGTAAAGAGCTGAAATTTAATATGATGCTTTCAGTCAGTTTAATTGAATTTTAATTGCCACTTTGGGCAGAAGGTTTAGATCGGATCGATAAAATATTAAAGATTCAGTGCTTTGCTGTGGTTTGGTGCGGCAGTGATCTGGCTCAAGGAAGAGCTGCTTGTTTATGATGTGTTTTGCAGCGTCCCGTGCCGTTCTGGGCATGTTCGACGATACGGAGTGGATAAATTAGACAGCGGTAGAGCAGAGGACTGCATTAATTAAAGGGCCTAGGGAAGAGCGCTCGGTCAGGAAGCCCTTAATGTGCCAGAGCTATAAATATTTTGAAATGTCACACCTCGCTGAGACAGCATCAGAGCCCAATCAGCCCCATAAATCAGCAGCGCCACACGGCTGGGGCCCAAAAGATGGCTCTTTGGTATTTTAGAAATAATTACTAACACAAAAAGGGTAATGGATGAAGCCATAAATTCCATTAAAAACAGACCAGCAGAGGATTATTTGTTAAAACTATGCATTTCTCCAGGAAACGGTCCTTCCAGCCGTAACCGGAGTAAATACTGAAGCGTTTGCATGATGTCATCGCAGCGGCTGATTAACGGCCGGTTAATTGATGGAGCTCAGTGTTACGCAGAGATGGCGACGATAAGCCATGTGACATCAGATTTAGAAAAAAAAACTACATTAGAGAATAGAGTGCTACAGGGATGATGTACTGTAGGCCTTCCGCTGCCATCCTGCCGTCAGTGGGGTTTTAATTTTAAGGGCTAAGTGCTGAAAAAAGGTCTCGAATGCTGTCTAACACAAGCTGAAGATATGTGTAATTCAACACTTACTTTGAAAGTCTTCATCTGGCACTGTTTACATTGTTTACTGTACACAAATGTTACATTTCTGTTTGCAGAGCAAAGGTTGAGTGCTGCGGCTTGTTTCTAGGGTGGAATTTTAGATTCCAAGACAAATTAATAATAAATTTTTTAAAAAGCTTGTTCTTGTCTTGCACACTATATTATTTGTATTCTATTTTAACTCAAACTTTCAGGAGAAATATTATTGAACACAGATAAATTACACTTTGAATGATCAGAATGGAGAAAACATGTAGAAATCCCAGACGTTTGTGAGTCACAGAGCTTGTGGTTGAAACCAGAGTGATGCAGTCTTACAGGTTGGCCTATAACACACTGCAAATGTTTTAACATTTAAGAGAGAACATGATTTGATTACATGATACAAGATTTTTTTCCTCCATTTCCTTCACCGATGGAGTTTTGGTTCCTCTGATATTTGGTATCAGTGATACTGTCAACATGATTGCACAGAGACTGAAAACTGAGGGTTTACTGTTGTCTTTCTGCCTTACTGACACTCTGTATACTTATTTGATATTTGATTGAAGCTGCTCTGACACAATACGTATTGTTAAATAAATAAAAATAAGGTGACTTAACGCGACAAGATCAATAGGAATGTGCAAAAACATATTTTTTAAATGTAAATCTACAAACATCGCACATTATACATCACAGTGCAAATACAGCGAGTGATTAGACTTTCTGTTTTAGACTGAGACCAAACAATATGCATCAGATTGAGAATGAAGGTCCAATCTGAAGTGCACAGAAAGCACTGTATCTCGGCTCACAGTAAACTCTGTTAGTGTTATTAGCAGCATTGGTCCATCTATCTGTCTGCTGAAGGGTTAGGGCATGGGAAACATTTATAGCAATAACAAAGCCCGCCCACAACGAGTGCTCCGTGCTTCTTATAGAGATGTGAAATGTGAGTCGTGTGCATATGTATAAGCGGAGGACGGCTCTCCTCAGAGACACCGTGTGACAATAGCTGCTGTCATGTATGGAGCCCATAGTGTGGAATTGCTTTAATACTGTTCCTTGTACAACAGCTGAAATTACTGAGCCAAAACTATACATTATGAATCATTTATTGTCTCCAGCTTATGTATTACCACCCAAGTAAATCCCAGCGAGGGCCCGAGATCCTCTCTGATGGACATGCTATTATTCACAGGGCAGCGTTTGCTGAGGCCGAGAGACAGTAAAACACTCCCTCAAGATGAATCCTCTCGCTCCGAGTCAAACTCAACATCCTCGCTTTAATCAAGAACCTTTCATCATCCACAGTGTAGGAAATCTTCTTATTACCGCACACAACGCCATACTGGCACAGTGTGAAGACAGGAACATGCTCTGTTATGATGAAGCGGATTGTGTTCGGTGAGTCCTTCTGGAAGCGTTTATGTTAATGAAACAGAAAATATAGTTTTTATCATTTATCATTTTATGCTTACATTTTAGTGCTGCTAAATGATTAATCATGATATTTCACATCCAAAATAAAGGTTTTATAGGTGTGTGTACAGTGTATATTTATTATGTGTAAAGTATATGGTAACACTTTATAATGCAGGAAGTAATAGGTAGTTCAACATTAACACTTAACTTAATACTATTAACTAACAGATGAACTAAGCAGTAAGTTACAGCAACTTTAAGACAAAGGTAGTTCATTTTTAGATGCTCGATAACTATTAAATGAAAATATCCTCATTGTGAACTATGACCTATTAATAAAGAATAACCAATTAATTTCTGATCACAGTAACAGTAACGTCTTTAAAGTAAACAGTTGGGTTCTTCGGGGAAACTCATTTATGAATTTTATTTCCCCCAAATAATTCAGCTACATGTTAAATTGTGACTATACTTTTACCAAAGGATGGATGTTCTCTGTTTATTACAAACTTAAACATAAAATAATAATAATAATAATAATAACAATGATTATTCACTTACAAATGTTAATAATTAGGAAGTGATCCTGACAAGCTCATGATCGAATATGATATACAGTATGTGACAGATACTATATAATAATGTCAAACAACTTTTTAATTAGTGTTTGAGTAATTACTTTGAGTAAGGATTTAAGGTGTTTTTCACTTTGAAATAATGATCCCGACTCCTTGTAGTTCGTTAGTAGCACGTTAGCTTTAAAGTGGAAAAGAGATCAACCCCTCACTAATTACTGTTACTCCAACCAGGACCATTTATTGCATAAGTCATACATTTCTGTTATTAAGTAGATCACTGTTGCTTTACACAAGTGTATGACTGCTCACTGTGCATCAGATATTACATTTAACCAGACACTGTAATCTGGAATATGTGGTTTTTTACACAATCGATGCCTTCATTAAGGATGTGAGTTATTTTTGTCAACTGTGTGTAACACTCAAGAAATGTCTATAGTGGAGGTAAAAATCTTGTTTTTCATAATGAAGGTTTTGATATTTAAATATCAGAAATCAGCAGTTAATGAGATTTGTAGTAAATTTGATCACTTTTTTTTTTCTTCACGAAAGCAGTCCAAATGACTTCAGATCAGGTTTTTCAGTCTGCTACTGTATTATACAGGGTGGGCTATTCATTGGGAATGGTTGGTGATATTAACTTCCTGTTTGTGGCACATCAGTATATGTGAGGGGGGGAACTTTTCAAAATGCGTGGTGACCATGGTGGCCATTTTGAACTTGGCCATTTTGGAAAAACTTTTGTTTTTTCAATATAAACACATCAAAGTCATTGATCGAGCTACGAGGCAGACTTTGTTTCCTAGTAGTTGAGTTTTCATCACTTCAGTTCAGCGCCCAAACAACTTCTAGTCTGTATATATATGTATATATCATGATAGTTTGAAAGAACAGCAAATGAAGAGAACATATTGTCAGAAAGATGTAGCAAAACAAAATCATATATCTTTAGCTGGAAAATATTTACATGCTGTTTGAAATATTGCTGATAATCTTCAAACTATTCTAAAGCATGCATCCCATACCAATATTAGTTACAAATACAACAGATATTCAGTGATGATGTTGATTTAGCTGCACTGACATGACTGGATTACAACCAGGATTTCATTTGTTATTTCTTAGTAGTTGATCATTTCAATCACCTTCTAGTCTGTATACAGTGTGTGTGTGATGATCGTGTGGTAGAGGTTCAGATGGTTAGGGTGCAGTTTAAGTGTTGTTTTTTTTCAATTCTTGCTAATAGTGAAAACTCTGCGGCGACAGAAGAGATGAAAAGTTGCAGCTAAGCAGGCAGCTGGCAGGAGAAGGAATGCAGTGTGAAGCGCAGGTTCCCGCTGCTCCAGCAACAAAGACATCTGCTGCTGACTTCTCAGAGACACCCAGCACAACCGCTGCACTTCTATTAGCATCGCTCAGAGCTAGCGCTCCACCTACTCCATCTTTGCTGGTGTGGTGTGTGTGAAGCCCGTGCCATGCTCACTACTGCTGTTTAGAATCCTAATGAGCAGGTCTCGTGATGGAAGCAAAAGTAAATTGAGCTCACTAGCATGATAAACGATCCTAATGAACGCTATTGTTCTCATCAGCGACCGCTAGCTTGGGTGAGAGCCAGATGGTCGGTAGTTAGCGTTCACTTTTTGTGCTCATATCTGATAACAAGCACTAATGCGTGTCCTTTCTGATGAAATTAGTTTGATTAGTGTTGATGCGGAGGCATTTTGAGATTGAGTGTTAATTTTCGTGATGCACAGATAATATTTCCTCAAGCTTTATTGGATGAAAGAACAATCCCTATAATAAGTCAGTGATATAAGCATCTCCGCACGTTTCTTCTGATGTCAGCTGGTCTTGACTGTGGCTCTTTTAGCTCATCATGTGTTTGCCCGAGCGCTTCCTCTCTGTTGGGACAGCCGAGGACAGACAGAGACTCATCCAGAGATTCTTCTCTCAGCGGCAGTCTTCTTCATCAGACTCATGACGCCTCAGGCTTCTTCACGCACATCTGTGACTCTCTCCTCCTGCTTCATCTGTCCATATCCCCGCACCATATTCCCATGATGCACATTCAGAAACATCGCCGCTAGATGGGAGCTTTAAATCTGCTGTTCTGATCAGTGTGATTTCAGCTTTCTATTCTTCAGAGTTTATTAAATAACAAACAAAACACAGCTTTTAAATCTGCAGTCTTGGTTTAAGAATGCTGAGATGTAGAAAACAAGACAAAAGTAAAGAAGAAATACAGTGACTTCAAATAACGTAACGTCACTATAACAGCAATAATATAATGTGGCTGCGTGTCAGAGGTACATTCAGAAAACTGCAGCTGGAAAATGTTTACATATGATTTAAAGAATATTACTGATTTACTAACATTTTCTAAAGGATTATTGAAAAGAATACAACAAATATTTAGTAATATTATCGATTTAACTGCACTGACATGATTGGATAAGAGCTGAAATTTCATAACTGATTAATCTTAACAATGATACCAATCACTGCAAAAATGCTTTTTAATTGTTTTTGTCTTGTGTCCAGCCGAAATATAAAAAAAAAATCAAGAAATATCTTCTAGGAAGGTAAAAAATACATTTATTGTCTTGTTTCCAGAAAGAAATAAGTCTTAAATTAATCTTAAATAATCATAGAACCAGCAAAGTAATGATAGAAATAGAAAGCAGGATTATTTTGATTACTCCATTGGCAGATTATTTAGCTTTTTATTTTCTTTCTAAAAACAAGAAAATATTTGTACTTTACTTTTTTGCTTTAAGAATTTGTATATATTTTGTAAGATATTAACAAGACAAGCATTTCTAGTAGTGAATAAAGTTCTGCAGAAGTGTGTAATGCAGACCGATCCGGTCCGAGCGCTCTGATAAAGACCAGCAGGTCCTGAGTGACTGAACACAGCGCTGCTGTCTGCAGAGAAGCAGAAGCAGGAGAGGATCTGGATGAAGCGCTCTCACACACACAGTCTTGTTTTCAGGATCATTAAGCCCCAGCACTCCACAGTTTGCCTGACAGGATGAGAAACAGCAGCACGCTCTCACCCCGCAGGTATCTGCAGCCATTATTACTGCAAAAAACACTCTCGTTAGGGCCCTTGTTACAGCTCAAGGGGGAGCGGCTAATTAGGGGGACAAACACGGCTTGAGCACGAGTCCATTACACCTGTGGACTCTTGAGTTTCTGAGAAGTCTCCGCCACTTCATTTGTGTCCCGGGAACGAGAGAAGTGAAGGACAGAGGCTGTCAGCCGATCCACAGGCTTTATGAAAATCATCTCCAATTAGCAGAAGCGCCAGGCTCTCCAGACCGCCTCGTTTCAGATGCCTTCCTCATTAATGCCGCATCGCTGAAGCCCTTTTTGTTCAGAAACACAAAACAGCGTTTTGTCAGAACTTAGAAGGAGAAATGTAGCTCTGTGTAGTCACACCGAAGATGATTTTTTACAGTTTCAGATGCTTGCACACATTTTCAAAATGTGTCCCTTTTTCCCAAACTTCACACACAGACCCAATAATTGCACACACAAAACGGAATATGCCTCACATCTCTTGCATTCAAAATATCACAAACACATCTCAAAAACAAACATTTCCAGACACCTTTGCCCTAATATTAATTCCTGTTAGATGTGTGGGTGTTTTGCAAAAAGCTCAGTCAAAGGCTGAGAATGTGTCTGGTTCTGCTGATTTGGTGTGTTTCTGCTGCTTGAGAGTCAGATTTCACAAACTGTGTGACGAGAGAAGATTTTGTGTGTAAGCAGCTGAAAAACACTGTAACGATGACGAGCAAATGCGTGATGAAAAAGACAAAATAAGAGCAAGAGCAGAGACTGGAGGCCTGTGAAATCAAGACGGATCTGATGGTTTTTATGGCTGGCTGTAATGGCTGGCCTTTTGTTGAAACACGAGTTAGTTCCAGCGTTTAACCCCAGCGCATTAATTTCTGCTCGGCGCTCGACGTCTCCATCAGCGGCCCCTGTGGGGAGACGCGCTCATGTCATTAGGCAGGAGTTAATGAAATACAAGGATACACTTCCTCATTCCACAGATTACTGCAAGAACAACCGGGTGTAAATTTCAGCTGGCCGTTTGCACATAAATCCTAATCTAGGTGAAGAGACGAGCTGCTGTAACGTATAACTCATGAATGTGCTCACCAGCTTTCTTTTAACGGCAGGACCAAGCCGTCATATTTGTATTACATTCATGTGTGCTTTAGATCTACACCAAAGCAAATCTACACCTTTCTTTATGGTAAGTCTTTATGACAGTATTTTTCTGACAGTGGAAAGAAAACCTCCCAGATCCACATTTAAGTGTTTATTTTATTGCAAATTTCAGATTTTTGCATAGTTTCACAGTTTTATTCCTCTCTATACTCTGAAGGTTTGTTTCGTTCACACTAACACTTTACTTAAAAAGAAATGGCTGTTCTCTGTCTGTTGACAGTATTTTATTTATTTATTTATTTTGATTGATGGAATGATAAAAAGAGAAATTCAAAAAAACAACAACATTTAATATGACTACAAAAACAAACAGGAATTTTAAGGCTAGATTTATCCACATTTTATTAGATAATTATTCATATTTAAATATAACATTTCAGAAAACTTTTTTTAACGTCTTAATAAAATGTAATGAATCAATTGATGAAAGTCTTATTATTGTGAGTTGTTGTTTTTTTTCTACTTTTTGTATTAAAATATACTTACCTTGCCATTAAACTAATCATAGAAGCTGGCATTGCAATAAATATATATATATATATATATGTTGGTAACACTTTATTTTTAATTACATTATAGTACCTAATTAGGTACTTAGTAGTAGCAATTGTACATACATGAAATAAACTGTTTTTATCACGGATCAGCCTGTAATTAGAGTTAGTAATGATGTAGATGTAACAGACAGCTACTGTTACACATGTGTTACACACCGAGTCTGTTACACAGATACTTACACTTAAGTATAATCTTGATACTACTTTTTAAGTAGCTTATGCCCGCGAAATATCCTGTAATTTGTCATGTGTTTAAGCACATACTGTTTGTGACAATCATTTGGTCACGTAAGTATCTGTGTAACAGACTCAGTCTGTAACAAACGTGGAACAGTAGCTGTCTGTTACATCTACATCATTACTAACTCTATTACAGACTAATCCATAACTTAGTTACATGAGAAGTACATTTTGTTTTGTTTAAGTACAGCAGCTACTACTGTATTATTACACCTTATAATAAAGTAATATGAACTGATCAACAGACCAGAGAGAGAGTATGAGTTGTCTCTTGTATCTCTAGTGTATCTAGTGTCTTGTTTTAAATGCCATTTACGGCAACAATTGTGTAATCATCTTTATATTTTAAGTCAAAAACAATTTAATAACCTGCCAGATACAACAAAATACACCACAGGATATATTCACCAGCAATAAGCCGTAATATCTGACAAAGTTTTACTGCTCTGGAAAATGTGTGAAGTCTTGAGGGTGTATTGATATTTTTTCTGGAAACAGGCAGAGATGTTCATTAAAAACATTTTTATTGCAGCATTTTGCTTAAGCAAACAGATCCCATGTCTAAAAGCAGGAACACGAGGCTGACAGTATCAGGCTCACATCTATACCATTCTCTGAGGGCTGGGATTGTGTCAGCCGTGAGCGGAGAGATATGAGGAGAAAGAGGAGGGCTGGAGTCTTACTGAATATACAGTACATGTTCATTATAGATAGACCGCAGCAGAACACAACAATAAAATGTCCACAGCTGGCAGCGGCGCGACGCAGAACATTAACACTGTAATTTACATAAAATGACTCACATACTGCAGCAGTAATTTAATTTGTTTGACCAGTACAGTGCAGCCGACAGGAAGAGAGTCGTGATTATTCTTCCACATCAGTGACTCGCTCCTGAAAACATGAGTGACAGAATACAAACATTTTACACACACACACACACACACACACACATACAACAACAACAACCAACACTTACTCACACACACACACACACACACATGCTAAAGTAGAGATGCATTTGTTGCAATATTTGGCATTTGCAGAATGTAAGTGATCTGCTGCTGTTATAAGATGGGTAACTCTTTATAATAATTTCACATGGTTAGTAAACAGTTTGCAAGTGCGTCTATAAATGCCTTGTTCTTGAGCATATACCTCATGTTTAATAATTGTATTTTCATACTTTATCATTTTTTTTAATTATTATGTTATTTACAAACCAGTTATTTAGGAGTTGTCAGTGTTTTATTACACCGTTTAGAAAGTCTAAGTAAATGATTAATAAATTATGTAAATGTACATTAATAAATCTTATTATTCAGACACATGATAACAGTTGTTCATTCTTTTAATAAATGCTTTATTAACACATGTTCCTGTTGTAATTCATGATGAAGTCAGGTAGTTATAAATCATTTAGTAGTTTCCAGACGTCTGTTTTTGCAACCTGATCTCACAGAATTCCGTGAAATAACCACAAACTCTTAATGCATAATTCCGTGTTAGTATCACGTAATTACCGAAAATTGCGTGATACTACCACGTAAAAGATTACA
>JAUCNO010000279.1:67229-93909 GCA_032353835.1 Enteromius viviparus | reverse complement strand
TATATTCATATGTAGATGTTATAAATTGTCTTACGGTTGAATGTTAGTCACGTGGTACTATATCGTTTCGCGGAAGGGTGAAAATGTTAATTAAAAAAAAAAAACGCCAATAAAATGTTTCAAATTCACATTCATGTTCAGTTTTTTTTCCTTATGTGGCACGTAGCCGTGTAATAAGCGGGATAACATACTGGCAGCCGTTAGTTATCGCGAAATAAGCCCCTTCAGCGATATACAAGACCCTCCGCTTTGCGTCGGGTCCAGATCACACTGTCAGGGCTTATTCCTGCGATAACTACCGGCTGCCTGTACATTATCCCTTACTTATTTTCATGTCATATATAACATATAGACTCTTAAATCTGTTTTCTCTCGGGTACATTGCAGTGTAAGCTTCACATTAAACATTACTGCATCATCCTCTTAAAAAAATCTCAGGTATTTTGAGCAGTAAGATTATGAAAAAAATAAATAAATAAATAAAAAAGTACTATATAAAATTTAGTAGACCGTAAAAAAGTACTTTCACTCGAATAAAATTGAAAAAGGAGTAGTTTTACTGGAGTAATATTTTACTGTATTGTATTGCATTTTATTGTAAGATCTTGATTTGTGTACTTCGACCACCTCTGGTTTATAACAATGCTGTTTTTATTACACTTCATATGGCAGAGTGACTCCTCATGGAATCTCAAGGCTGTTGATCTTCCAGATTCTGTGTCCAGATTAAAGTCTATATTTTCGGAAAAGCAACCCAGCTGGAGTAGCCATTGCGTTTTTTTCTTTCCCTTTTGCATTTTTTCTTTCCAAAAAAGATTGACGTTCCTGAAAATCAAGTTAATTACAGTAAATCATGAAAGGGAAGTTTTTTGGCGATGGACAAAATGAAAGGATAAGC
This sequence comes from Enteromius viviparus, assembly GCA_032353835.1. NCBI lineage: Eukaryota > Metazoa > Chordata > Actinopteri > Cypriniformes > Cyprinidae > Enteromius > Enteromius viviparus. The sequence continues at coordinate 93,011 of JAUCNO010000279.1, read as the reverse complement.
GAGTGAGACTGAGGCGGCGTGCAGGAAGGGCAGAGGGGACTGGAAACAAGAGAGGAAGCAATACAAGAAGAGAATGACCACAGGGATTTCCTTTCACGAGAGAATGATGGTCAAGTACAAACGGCCAAAAGAAAATGACTTCACTTCTTTCTCCCAGGGATCTGTGCCTGAGATATCAGAGGTTTAGTCTTAGACTAGAATGTGCACAGTGACAAAGAACTGAATGCACAGAAACTGGAATGTGACTCTGAAGTTTATTTTGTGAGCAAATTTGATAATTCTTACTCACAGTCACTGATTAGTGAAGGTGCGATACCAAAAGAAACACACACACCTCTTCTAACATTAACCTAACTTGTCTTATGCTAGCCTACGTCAATTAAAGCCTGCATCAGGACTTGGATGCTAATGGCATTTGTTCACAATGGCCATGGTTGTACAAACATAATCACTGCTTGCCTACACGCAAATGTGGCCATGTATACACGCACATGGTCTGAGGCGGAATGAGATCAGCATGCTCCTCTGAATCACAGCCATTGTTACCCCAAAGTATTTATTCATCTCCTTCTAGAGAGTCAGATTGTTCTGCAGAGAGCAAAAATGACGTGGCAAGAATAAGAAAAGGCTCATGCATTAAAATGCATCAGTGGACATTAACCATGAACAACAGGAAGCAGACAGATATCACACATATTAACAATGCTTTACTATATCCCTAAAAGCAATGTATTACGTATTAGGGGGACACTATTGAATGATTTACAATATACTGATTTAAAGCTGTTTTATTGAAACTGGTATAAATCTGTCATAGCATCCATGACTAGTTAGAGCGTGTTGTATTGCCACAGACTACTCATCTACCAAAACAAAGACTATCAGCCTTGTAGTGTGCTCATTTAGAGGTTAACAGGACAGTACAGTGTTGATATTGTTAAACTTTTAAAAAATACTTAAAAAAAAAATATTAAAATGTTTTTGAAAGAATATTAAATAGTTAAAAAAAGAATTAAATATTATTTAAAATAACTTAGATTCTAAAAATGTAAATTAGCTCCAGTGAATAAATGAAATTAAAAAAAGGGACTAAAATAAATGCACCAAATCTATCTATCTATATACATTTATATACACATATATACTAACAAAACCACATTTTATCAGCATTAAAAAACATATGAAATTCTAAAGGTGCAATGAATTAATTTGTACGTTAGCAAAAAGTTACATTTTTGAATGACTTAGAATTTTATTTTCACTTTCAATAAAATACATTTTACACTTTGAAAGTCTTGCAAACCTAAACCATTTATAAGTGTTTAGACAAATTTGAAACTCTACTTAAGGAAATCCTGTTTGTGCAGGTTGTATTCCCACCTAGGTTAAAAAAACAAATGTAACCAAATGCTGGAGTGTCAGTCACTCATCAACAGCTGTAACTATCATTTACACCACAGGAGGCCTGAGGGGAGAGAGGGAAAAGTGCTCTCTGTCCTGACAGGAGGAAGAGGGAGAGGAGGAGTAGAGGAAACGCGTAGAGGGTATCATCATGCCTGGCCATTTGGCTGTCAAGCATTAAGTGGGTAAAAGGTAATCCATCACATTTTAGTTGGGTTGGGTTTTCCTCCTTACATTAGAATCTTTTAGGGAAGTATTCAAAAAAGCAACCAGAAACTCAAAAACACATTAACAAAACAGTCAGAAATCAACAAAATAACTTATATCCCGGACGAGCCCCCACTTTTTAACCCGCAGTTAAGTCTACAACAATAAATCTCTGTACTTGGTAATATTTACCAACTTTTTCATGCAATTCAAAATTTCCTTAAGAGTACTGCACATAGGTATACGCTCTCGACCCACAGGTCTCATAACTCTGCACTCAACCACAAGAAAACATGCTTCGTTTTCCCAGAAACACGATCTCCGCTGTGGAATAGCACCACAGGGCGGAGTACTTTCTGTGTCTTCTTTTAAAAGCAGTAATTTATAGCGTCTCCGGTAGTCAACTCTTGACAACAAATACCTTTTCATTACAAAAGGAGGATGGTGAGACGACGGTAGGGAGACAGAGAGAGATAGTGGGGGAAGAGAAAAGTGAGGTATTTTTGCATAGCCGGAGGGTACAGATGGCAGCTATTTCACACCTCCAGCTCTGGGGTAAATTCAAACCTACTGTGTTTATTTAAAGCCTCCACAGTCGGCCAGAGCAGAAGTGACCGCTCGCTTTATAATAGTGGTAACTGTAATGTAAGGCATTTAGAAGTCTCCTGGGAACACTGTGTTTCCGAAATCCAAAAGAAGATGAAGCTACGGAAGCACGTTTGGGCCTGTGAGAGCCACAGGCACTCGCTAAGCTGGAATGTTGCCAAAGGACACATTTTTCAGGGTTTCATTTCAGCTGGTGTGTGTTTTTTTTTTCAATCCGTTTCCCTTTTTCACTCTCTGTCTATGACTTAAGTGCCTGAAAGTCCTTAGGGTTTTAAATTACTATTTTGGATATGAGGTGGAAATGGAGAACGAATGGTATCCAAGTGTAAACTTCCACGGCTCAGTGTAGAATGTGTTTCCCCTTTGGCACATGACTTACAGCACATTAAAGTTATGAATATGGTTTGAGAATGTGCGTATAGTCGCACAGCAGACCTGTACAGTTGTGCTGTAAAGTTTTAACAAACTAATTTTAATCGGGACAGCATTTTCTTTGCTCTTAAAGGGTAAGTTCAACCAGAAATGAAAATTTGTTGTTAATGACTCACCCTCATGTCATTTCAAACCCAGAAGACCTTTGTTCATCTTCGGAACACAAACGAAGATATTTCTGATGATGTCAGAGAGCTATCTAACCCTCCATAGACAGCAACACAAGTGAAATGATCCCAGAACAACATGGGTACAACAGTCCACGTGACATCAGTGGCTCAACGACAGTCTTCCACCACTTTATAGAATATCACAATGCATTATCAATGTATTTACTATGTTTCTGGAAATGGGATCATTTCAGGTGTGTTGTTGCTAACCCTAAACCTAACCCTAACCCAATTCGAATAAACACTTTTGTTGAATCTTAACTTAAAAGTGAACTTATTAAGAAGAAACGTTGTGATGTATTATGCAGACAGATACCTGCATATAAGCTTGAGGTCACTGTGAAGCCTTACTGATGTTCATTCATATGAAGAAATCCTAATGCTACAGTTGCAACATACAGTCTGCTCATTTTAGACCCAGACAGAGGGTGGAAAACAATCCCTCCTGTTTTTGGTGAAAGAAACCTTAAGCAACATTAAGCGGATTAAAGAAGTAAAAATAGAAGACAGAAAACTGCCATGAGAGTGAAGGATATGACCAACTTAAAAACTATTTCAGGTTGCCTAATTGCAAAGTGTCTGAGACACGGTTTATTATTAACACATCTTCACCTGAGACACAATACAATAGGAGTAGTACCAAAAAAGACTTACTCTCATCTTGTGTGGCCGGTCTGCCTTGGGACTGAATCGCCTGAGTTAGAAGTACTGCGATCAGCAGCAACATAGTCTTCATTGTCATCGTCATCATTATTAATAAGGATTCTCTACATCTGAATTCTGCATCCAGCCCAGCTCTCCATAAAAACAGCTAGGACATCAGCACTGGGTGTGAAACAGAAAGAGAAAAGCAGAAAGCAAAAACAATTAAGGATATTCACAATTAATGATTCAAGACAACATGAATCTTATATAATGTGACACTTCAGTGAAACTGTATATTCAGTGGGAAATAACGTTGGACAGGACCTGAATGCAACCATCTGGATTTGACTGGATTGTTAAACAAAGGGAATGATGCAATTGTTTTATTTTTCTCCACCCACACGACCATCACTATGCCAGCGTTCAGCTCGTGATCATAAATCATACTTGGAAAATAATCTGCTAATTATCTCTTTAGAGTAATTTGCTCTGAGGAATTATATGAATTCACACTAAGGACATTTACTGACAACATAAATCTCAACGTTTTTTTTTATTGTAAACAAAGTTGAGAATAGAAAAGCTCCTTTGATGCATGCATAAGCTGCATAGATCAATGTTTAAATATATCCATCCATTTTAGATGTAGTCATGAGGCAAACGAAAACATAACTTTGCTGTATAAGGTCAAGAGAGGAACAGCACATCCTTTAAGAACTCTTTCTGAAGAGAACAGAAGAGAACATTCAGAGTCTTAGCGTTTGAATCAACTAAATTACTTTGAACAACAAGCTAACACGGCACTTTTTTGAAATTTAGCACATCAATGTATTAAGACAAAGCTAATGAAGAAAACAGATAGCATAAAACCTTGATACACATAACTTTTCATAGTGCTGTATTGCGCAGGCTCTTACAAACACACAAAGTAAAATTCACAGAAACACAACCGCACTCCTCCAACCCTTCACAGATCTCTGTCAACCCCTGTGCTGCTTTAGACCCCGGCATGACCCAGACACGCCATTTGTCCTGCTAGCTATCGGAACTCATCATTTACACATTTCATCACACACTCCACTACGAGCAGATCGGTCCAAGAAGAGCAGCATTTCACAACTCGCCAGATGTTTTTCCTTCAGCACGCTCAGCTGTAGTAATTTGAGTGTCTTTGCTTGTAATTGTAAATCTTATCAATGTGGTTAAAGCTATGATAAAGCTAGACTTAATAAATTAGCTAAATGACAACTCAACTGACTGTGTGCACCTATTTAACATGAACACAAGAAAAAAGCTCAGGAAATATCCTGGGGTCTGATCCATAAAACAAGTTTACCAAATTAGCCAGGCTTATGGCAGATAGTCTGACTTATTTTAATACAAATTAACTGGCAATTAGTCAGACTAACTGAAATAAACCTGGCTTATACTCTAATCTTGGTTTATGGAACAGGCCCCAGGAAGACATAAACCAAAACTAAAACAAAAACACATGAAAACAAAACTAAGACCAGAACTAAACAGACAGAAACTTCACAGACAGTACAGAGAAACAGAGGAAAGGCAGACCAAACAATGTAAAAAAAAAAATGTATTATTTGGTTCAAAACAAAAACAAAAAGGAAGCTTTGGACTCCTTTGTTACCTTTTTACTGTTAATCTTTTTTACTCCACCTGTCTGATTGTGTATTGTTGGATTTTACTGTATCTGGTCTGATTGACAGAAATGTCATAGTTCATAGTCAGCCATTCATCCCATACTTTGAATTATACTGTTAAAATGATATAGTTATTTTAGTTGTGTTACTGCTTTATCAAAATTGTAAATTGTTTGACTACTTTATGCTTTTCATGACTGTTCACATTTTCCACTGCACCTGTTCGATGGCGTCTCTTTTTGCACTTATTGACAGTGATATGTTATTATTCATGAAATTCATGCTGTTTTTAATTTTACACAGAGAAGGCTTTATTTCTGTAACCAGAACTCTGAGAAATTGTACTGTGAAAAATACATTCATTTGCTGCATTTCTTTAGAATTTATTATTAGTATAGTATTACAAAAATTTAGAAACAGGTGAGTTTTATGAAAACCATTGATGAATGAAAAACATAAAATCATGGTTGTATAGGAAATTATGTGGCTTTAACATGTATGGATCCTGTTCATGTAACAAACAAATGATGTATCTTGAGCATAAATAAATCATGTTCCTTTAACAAATATAAATTATGTGACTTAAACATATATAAATCATGATCATTTAGCATATAGAAATCTTGTTGAGTAAATATAACTTTCATATGTGCAACCGATGTACATTTTTTTTGTTAATCCAAATTTTTTTTTGAGATGGTACAAAAATGTTTATGGTACGCGATGGGTAGGATTACTGTTGTGAGGTAGATGCATATCATATGCACGCCAAAAAATGTTTGTATCATATCAATACAAAATCTGTGTATTATATGCACACCAAATACGTGCGTGTCATATACGCGCATGCACACACAGTAAGTCCTTTACACAATCTGTGCTTAAAACTGAACTGGAAATTGAACTGAACTTGCCCACAGTAGGCCTTAACTGTACTTACATTTAAATGAATAACTTGGTACAATGCACTTTTTGTGTACTTACATGTTTTTACATTGTACTTATATATTTTTATAAATGCCTATCTGTAATTACAACTCTACTTAATTTCTGTAATTATTTTTGTAATTGCACTGTTGACCCATCCCTTACACCTCACCTTTAACCTACCCATACCCCCAAACCTGTCCCTAACCTTACCTGTATCCACCCTAATAGCAGCATTAGTGATTTGTGATACAATATGAACACAAAGTACATTGTACATATGCTTTGATCCAAGTGCATAGTAGTTAAGACCACTCAATATAAAGTGAGACCAATTGTTTTATAGTAAGTCCATGTGTAACAAGAACGCTATCAAAAAAGGTCCTGAGAAAGTTTATTCTAATACACAACAGAAGATATGGAATACCTAATTCTCTTTACATTTAAAAGATACGTTTCTTTGTTTTTTGTTACACGTGATCATGTGGTTAGTGTTCTTATAATTATTCAGTCATTGCTTAATTGATCAGAGCAGAGCTGAGACATATATGAGTCCTAACCCATCAGCTGAGCCTGCTAACACCTGCTTCTGTCATGATGTTCTGCGGGGATGTTTTTCTCAGTCACTGCTGTAGAGCTGATTGTCCAGTCGTCGTATGGAAACATCAGACTTGTAGCAGAACCTCTAATGCTCCCAAAGCTCTTTCTCCTGGCGGGAAGGCCGCTGGACGAGGAGGACGCATCCCGTAAGTCGAGGTGATTGTAGCTATTTTAGAGGGTGGAGGGCGATTATTACAGCGCTGGATACCACGAGTGAATGCTTTATGAATATTTCATGTAAATGTAAGCGCCACTTACTGGACACAAGGCCTGATTGATGGGAAAGTGCCTCTCAATGCCTCGACTCTGAAGGCTCTCAGACGCCCTCCTTCAGCTCCTGCTTCAAGCAGCCGCACTAATAGCAGAATAAAGATGTATTTAGCTGGAGAGCTCTTCATTAATGCTTTTCGTTAAACAAAAGTAGCCGTATAGGATTTGTGTCAGTCATTGATATGAAAAGAACTGATGAGAAACATGCTGAAAAGGAAAATGCAGCTTTTAGCCGCAGAGCGCTCTGCTATTTTGTTTCGCCAGCTTTTATAAAGCTGTGCTTTATTTGGCCGTGAGCGGCAGGAGGCCCCAACAAAGAAAGAAATGCTGCCGATCGCTTGGGCTTAAGAGGAAAAGCACCGCCATTAGAGCTTTCAGAGGTGAGCGGACACACAGAAATCTGACCTTCACAAAGACTTTGTTTTTAGAAAGCTCTGCTTAGATTTATGGTCAGATAGTTCAGCATTTCTATGCACTTATTTTATAAATACTAAGCATTGTGTGCTTTCTGAAAGATCTGAGAAAAATCATTTTGAAGATGAAACGGTAGCGCAGTCGGTCCGTATGTTCAGCATGACAAAAAGCATTCATTACACCAGCCTTAATTAAACCGTGCACATTCTTCTATTAACAGTGTTTCATTATCAGAGCATTATCAATCTCTTCTTCTTAATGAGTCTCACAGATAGGATGAGAGCGAGTGTGTGTTATAAGGAACAGACGTACAGCAATCTCGTGAATGATGTTCCTCAGGTCACAGGTCATCGTCAGCGTTCCTTCAAGCTCTTTGTGTCTTGTGATCGAGCTGTGGTGGCGTGTGATACAGATTCTGCTCTGTTGTCTTGAATCCTCTGTCACAACATCCTGGCAGCTGAGATGTTGTGCTCTTTATCAGAGCAGTAAGTCCATTCAGACGAGTCTCAGTGCTGACAAACAATATCTGACATGATCTGCTGCCTTCATGGCTGATTTCTGATCAACATGGACCGAGAGCTTCTATATGTCACATCAACATAAAGCATCACTGAAAAACCAAAGCTGTATACACATTATATTATAATGCAGAGCACATGGGACTCAAACTCTGAATCTGCACGCACCTTAAAGATTCTGAAGAAGATAAACAAACACACTTTCCAGTGCTGCTGTCATTAGTTTTGTCTGTGAGTATGTCTGTTTGTTTGTCTGTCTGTCTGTCTGTCTCCAGTCCCGTCTTTCAGTCAGTTTGACTGTCTCAGGAAAAATACTTATATCCAATTAAATTCATAAACATGAAGCAGTTTTCATGATACAAATCATTACAAAGCAATTTTACAGAAATGAAAGTTTCTACATTATATTTGGTAGTAGCTGATATCCATGTGGCAGAAAAGTACAGTAAAATTAGTTCGTTAATGACATGTACTCAAACATATGGCGAACACTATTGACCATAATGATTATATGCTGTGATTAAACTTATAGCAAAGTGTGGTAGTTTTGTCTGTTGTTGGAGGGTTGGCATCATCTCAGGAGGATGAAGAATCATCCGTCTCCAGCGGTGTGTGAAGGTGAGGTGGATCTCTCTTGTAGCCGCTAGCGTTGGCTCTAGTGTAAATGCACACATTTTAACAGGCGCAGAGAGAACGGCATGTCTGCTCAGAAGCTAATGTAAGTGTTAGCGTGCTGCTGTGACCCGGAGGGCAATTATTCCTCTGTGTGTCTAATGGAGGCCGAACACTGATGGCGCAGAGGAGGGGACGCTTGCCAATCACAACACGGACAAATAGCGCTAAGAGCGGCCCATTTGCACGCGGCCCTGGATGAAGCTTGTCATGGTGTCATTTCCTTTTCAATGAGGACGGCGGTCTGGAGCGGCAGGCCTGTGTTTTTCTCGCGACATCTCTCTCTCTCTCTACTTTTAGGTGTGCCGTTCCCTTCATTTCTCCCTCAAAGCGAAATAAACGGCGTCTCTGTGAAGTCGAGCGGAAAAGTGCCACTGATGGAGGGAAATGCAAATTGCTGCACTTAAAAAAGGAGCTGGAGTTTGACGGCGAGCGTTTCCCGTGCAGCCTCCCGATTATATTTCCGGCGGTGTTTTGGTGATTTACATCAGACGTCACGCGTGTGTCAGGATCGGCAGCCCGTGGAATGCATGTGGTTTGATGAGGTTCTCCTTACCTGCGGTACGAATTAATGACTGAACACGTGCTCTACCAGAAATACAAATACAGTCGATCACGCACCACTTCTGACAGATTTATCGAGCAATTAATTCTACTGCAAAGTATGAACGTGTCCCAGCCGAACACCTTCTGTCTGTTGTTCTGCTAAATGACATGCTAATGAAAGCTTTCAGCTACTGACTTCCGTCAAGAAGACAAAGAAGTGCTGCAAACTCCTCAACCTTCACTCATGCTTTCATTGAACGGCTGATTTCGTGATTATTGAGTTCATGCAATTAAACACACACACACACACACACACACACACACACACCTGAAACTGCAACATTGTGTTCTGGTTTGCTAAAACTAGTTTTGCTGCATGAAACTTATCAAGCAGTGACATGTTTTCGAGACTATAAAATGCATTTCAGCTGTTTTCACACAGATGTTTTCTTAGCCTCAGCCATGTTCTCATTCTGTATGTAGTCCTCATCAATAAAGTTTGAGTTTGTGTAGTTTTGAGATTCTGTTTATTGAAGAGATTTTGGTCCCAGGTTTTAGGTGTTAACTTATAATGAATTGTTAAGTACGGTGTACTAATTGTTTTTAGCTGCTTCAGCTGCTATTGAGGTGGAATACGGGCAGGTTTAGGAAAGGTTGGCTGGGTTATGGAGTAGAGTAAACTAGTTACATACGTGGGTAACTGCATGCAGGTATTTGTTACTAAAGTAATAAACGTAAAGACATTCGATACAAAGTGGTCCCTCATTATTATTTATGTATTTTTTAATTATTTATTAGATTTTTTTTTATCCAAAATATAATCTGAATGGAGGGTTCATCCACTAAGGAACCTCTTTCATGTTGGTCCAAACCCTTCGGCTGTTTTTTGTTTAAAGGGATGATTATTAATGAATAATGACTTTAACTGTGCTCTGTCCCTGGATTTATATCAACTGCTTTAACTCATGTTTTCGTTACTTATCCGCTATTGTGGGTCTGGACCTGCTGCACTTTTTATCCAACACAATCAAACAATTTTATATTAAATTCTCAACGGATGTTTACTTCCCCCCCGAATTACAAAAAATATTTGCTCCTTGTTAGATCACATTTATTAATTAATAACACTTTCTATGTTTCTGATTCCTGCACAGCATGAGTTTGATTTGAGAAATGGCTGATATTGGATCTGATGTTGTTTGTCACTGGTCTCAGTAGTTCAGTCGTGGGCTGTGGTGGTGGCAGGTTTAAGAGGATGGGCTCGGGCCTCGGTCTGTTAATGCGTGTGTCACGCTGTGTCCAGCGCGCAGTGATTAGCGACAGTCTCCCGTCACGGCCTCGCTATATGAAGCTTCCTCTTCTGCTCTCACACGTCCAGCCTCTTCAGCTTCACCGTCCACCACATTTTTTAATCTGAGCTGACAGCGCATTTGACTAAAAACTGTCAGCCATTTGTTTGGCTCCTGATTCAACGGTCACTTTCAATTAGTTTTTATCTCATCCTAAACAATGCAGCATGTAAAGTTCCTCCAGACGGCCCATCTGACCCGGTGAACCTGCAGCTCTTTGTGTTCGGCAAAGAACGAGGGGTTAAAAAAGTCATGAGGGTTTTGATAGCCACTTAAAACGCTGCATTTATTTAACACTTGTGCTGACTATCCTTCACCTAGGGTCAAAAATGACCTGCCTTTTAAAAAGCTGCTCGTAAATCTCTCGTTTTTCGATATTATTGCCAAATACTGGATTAAATATTTTTGTGAACACAGTTCATTTTCTGTTTGAAACTGAATAATTGCAGTCTCACTGGTCTGCACCTCAGTTTTTGAGTGAAAAAAAAAGACATTTTTGGGTAATTTTGGATAATAATAAACTCAAATCAATGAGAAAACATTTCAGTGCCAAAAACAAGCTAATTTCTATAAGTTACTTTAAAGAAACATTTTTAGTATATTTATTTATAAATATATTTTATGACTATTATGGATATATAATTTTATAGATATATTTTGCCCTCCATTTACTTTAATAAACAAAATAAATTAATTTTAATTCTACAAAAAGTCCTATTTCCTTTAGTTTCATTTGATGTATTAAAATAACAAAAAGTACAACTGAAATAAAATGTATAAAAACTATATAAAATATTTTTTAAATAAATAAATAAATAAAAGTGACAAATAAGAAAATTACTAAAACGTAAAAAACGAATTAACCAAATTATTAACAAAAATTCTAATAGTAACTTAATAACACTGAATATATATGCAAACATTATAACACGTGTGTGTGTGGCTCCTGTAGGACTGGAAATTAGTTTTCTTACCAAGGCTGAAACAAAATATACTTGCATTAAGTCCAGTAATGTCCATAACATTAACCAGCACTTTCGGGGAAAAGAATATCTTCTCCAAAACATTAGGATTAATTGCCTGTGACAGTTTGACGTTCGGCCAGACTTTGCTTCTCTTTAATCATGCTTTAGCATTGTGTTCCTGTGTTGAAAACTCTTTTTCCTCTCTTCCTGGATTACTAGACGCCGCTGAAACCCCCAGGCGCTGTAATCCGGCCGGAAGTGACGATCCGGCTAGTTATCACCAGTACAGAGAAGCATCAGCAAATGCAGTGTAAGCGGTTTACGTGTCATCGTTTGTTTGGCTTGTTGTTTAGGTTAGTATTTGTTATGCTGATATTTAATCCAGGAGAAGTAAACTTATTTGGACGCTTAATGGATTCATGAAATGCTCTGCGCAGTCACAGTGATAACGTGTTTCAGTGACAGTTCAGCTCTGTTTATGTGACTGAATGCGGCTCGTATCAGGCGTCGGAGGTGAAGCTCGCGCTGTTTTGCTGTTCTTCACAATGAGCTTTGTTTCTGTGCTCCGCTGATACGGGCGAGTAGGAAGAGCGCTCGGCCCAGAATATCACATCCAGCTCTTATCGCTGCTAATTCCTTTAAGGTTCCATAACAGCAATTAGCATTTTCTTCCTCCTCTGTGAAAGTCACAATGAAACAAGGAGATGGCGAGGAGAAGGATCGCTGCTCTAAGTGCCGCTCTGTGTTATTTTGATGGTGCTGTATCGTCTCAATCAAAGCCTGTTGTGTCTCATCTGAGGGCACCGCATGATGTTAATGGGTTAATTCTGTAAATTGCTTTTCCTCGCAGTGCGTTTGAGGAGAGAAAGCTGAGCGTCCAGGCCAAAGAAAATAACAGGAGCAGCTGCACTAGTTCTTAACAGACTCTTATAATCAGTGAAAAATGCTCCTCAGAGTCCGTCAGACTGAAACAACATGAGAAGAAGGAGCCGTGAGCAGAAAAACAAAATAGTTCCTTCGGTAATGGGCACAACAGCAGCAATCCTGCTCATTTTCTCATTTTGGCGAGTTTTTGGAGCGACGTATGGCTTCTAGAGTAATATGTAGTACCATCACTCAGTGGTGTAATTATAATAATCCTGCTGGACTGCTGCTGAAGAACTACACTACCCATAATCCACCAGCAGTAGAGATCCACCAATCACACAGCAGTAGCAGAGCGTAGTCTGTTTCTGTAGGTCGTTTCAGGTTCGAGTAGTTCATCGCATTCATTGTGGTTTTGTAAGCGTGTGTTCACTGAGGCGTATCTTCTCACCTCTGATACTCTTTCATTGTTTTACAAATCAACAGCCCATTTGATGAACTAAAATAAGGCGCTTGTATTTCCTTTGAGTTATAATTAACTTCTTGTACAAAGACTAGAGAATGAATATCACAAGCTTTATCAGCAGATGCTAAACTAAAACCAGTATCACAAAAAATTATGAACACTTTATAGTCCACTTTAGATATTCTACTAACAGTGAGTAACTACATGTCAACTAGCAGTCATTAGAGTATTAGTAGACTGTCTGCTTAGTATCTTCTAACACTTTATTTTGATGAGTCCACAACATACTACATACTGAAACTTACTCTACTAACCCTAAACCTACCCTAACAGTAAGCTGACATGTAGTTAATTGACTTATAGTTAGTCGAATGTCTAAAGTGTGTCTTTGACTAAAATAGTCAAAATAAAGTGCAACAGGTTACTGTTTAAATGATCAACAAATGATTTTTATAAGAGTTTGATATTTCTCTAATGTTTAAAGTAGAGTAATAATTAAGACTGATCATAACCCGTGTTCATCCACAGCAATGCTGATTATTAAACATGTTTCTATAGCTCAGAAATCATGTGTGTGTGTGTGTGTGTGTGTGTGTGTGTGTGTGTGTTAGATCGCTGTAAGGTGAGAAGACAGTGACATTCTGACAGTTGTGAGGACTGAATGTCCCCCATTGGGCCCCGGGGCATTTTAATTGGCCCACTTCCGAACTGTAATTTTTTCAAATTGAGACGCCAGGCTCTCTTAAAGAAATCAATGCAGATGTAATAATATCTGTAATTGTCTGCCACGCTCCAGGGACACCATAAAAGCCCAGGATCAATGCAGGGAAGCTGCGAGGGTTAATTCTGTCTTTTTTTCTCTGTAATAACAACGACACGAGGGCCGAGGTGCAACTTTTTATAATTTCTATTGTCTTGGAACTGCTTAATTGAGCCAGATGCGGTTAGCTGGGTCCTTGCGACTGGAGAGCCCTCGATTCATGACAAAGCTTTCCCTGGCCGCTCACGGGTGAAGCTTGTGGCCGAGTGTCAGACCTCTGGAGCTCCTAATGACTAATCAAACGCTTGGACCCAGCAAGACCGCGGGATGTCGTCCTCACTTTGAAAGCGTGTGAAGACAGGCTCACGGCTCCCTAGAGATGTGTTAGGAGCCGGGGTAAAAGTTCACAGGTATTACCCCCTCAGGGTCAACATGGCCTTTGACTAATTACCTCATTAAACCTCGTGCCAATACTCTCCGGTCGAGCGCCGTGGCTCAGGTCTGTTGTGAAGAACCTCAGAGTGACCTGCGCAAAAACTACCCAAGTGTGTGAAGATTGAGCTTGACTTTGACTTGAGGTCGAGGTCACCTCTGGAACTACACACACACACACACACGGTGCAAGATAAATGTGCTATATAACATTTGCTGCCTTCTGCTTGCAGCAACATCAGGACACAAATCTGTGGTGTATTGACGAGTTGATCACTGATGACTTCTTGCAGGGAACCAAAATGGTTCTTCTATGGCATCAGCGTAAAAGCACCCTTTCTGGAACCACTGGAACCACTTCACTAGCTGGCCTGCTCATTATAATGTGCAGACAGAAAGCATAAAGTAAGCTGGTGGAAAGATTGACAGGATTAGATGAATAAGCTCCTCCCAAATCCGTGTTTTTTGTCAGGGTTCCTCAACTCTGGCCCTGGAGGTCCTGAAGGGTTCAGCTTCACTCCTGAACACTCCTGAAGCAGTGGATCAAGGGTTATAAGTTTGATCAATTTAGTCAGTTTTTATATTCATTTCAGCTCACTGAGACTGAGATGTGTTCAGCGTTTCGAGACTCCTTACCTCCCATCTTAGACCAGCATATATTTTTATGCCTGTGCTTTTCCACGGCGTCTTTTTATGCCTTATTATCAATTACCAGCGTGATGGATATTCTCTCATCATGGCTTCAGTTCATTAATGTTGTTTACAGTCATTGTTTGAGAGTCAATGCTTTTCTATTTCCATGCCAACAATCAATCTCCTTCCTCTTTTGCTCCGAAATTAATTAATGTTTATATTTGAGAGCGTTAATATTGCCTGGTGTTTCCGAGACATTGTAATTCCTCCATGAAAAATTCTCCAATTACCATAAAACGTATGAATGATAATTATGGAACAATGTAATGTCAATGGTTCCCTGATTAATCCCTGAGAACACAGCCAAATGGTGTATGCAGTCGCTCACTAATTGATAAGCAATTTCATTTATTCTTAATTACTGGGAGGCCCATTTTCTGGCATTCACGATTATACGTCCAAGCGCACTTCTCCGCCTGGGAATGATGCTCGTACTGTATTAAGCCATCGTCCTTTTCCTCCCGCTGCACTTCTGAAGGCATCCAGCCCCCGTTTCTCAGATGAAGTTTCATCGATGAGGAAAACCCACATCATTATCTGAGGCTGAGGAACCGGCCAGGCTCCGCTCCCTCCAAGATGCTCAGCCGATCAGCCTCGGCGCTCCTCAGAGCGTTTGTGTGCTGATTATCTCGGGGCTGAATTCTTCATTTGGTCACACCACTGCTCCTGAATGGTCACCTTTGAGAAGATTAACCCCTTCATTAAAATTGCCTGAGCGGGGTCACTCTGCTGCCTGCCTTTGATCTGCCAGCTATGGAGAAATTATTAGCAATTTCTAAGCCCTGCCATGTGATTTGTTTTTGTACATTTTGAGAAATGATTTCTAATCCTATTAGGTGTCCCGGGGGTGAAGCTGCATTAAGTGTACGGGGTGTAGGGCAGCACCGATAGCAGACGGGACCCTGGGAATATGAACGGGCCGAACAGGTAAAAGAACTTGCTCGTGTGGGCAGCCGGCGCTTTCTGACTGGGAGCAAGGCATATCCAGAAGGAGAAAATAATTTGCAATTTCTACACCTCCAATCTCCTTTTCAGGGCCCAAGACTTCACAGAACAAAAGTCAGCGCCTCAGTCTAAATCTTGTCTGACAATGCGTAGCAGCCTGTGCTATTTTGGGCCCTTTGTGGTGCCAATCTCCCATCTCTCCTGTGACATTTTTCCAAAGAAAAAGCAGATTTCCTAGAGACTCTGCCCTTTGAAACTTCCACAGTGTGTTCTGGCACATTCAGGGTCCTTTCCCGCGAGTTCCTCAACGTGCCACAAAAACGAGGAATCGCATTTTTTTGCATAAGCGCATTGCGCTGAAATCAACGGAGAGGAGATTTTTTTCCACAAATCGTGTCATTTTAATTACATAGAAAAGGGGAAGGGTATTTTTACCTTTAAAAAATTCCAGACAGAAGTGCTTTAGATTGTAACGTCACTCTTTAATGTAACTGTTTCGCATTGTATGCCTCTAAAGCCTTTTGATAAAAAATGTTTTGTGGCCGAGAGAGAATATTTTTTGCACTCAGTGATGAGTGCAAGACATGTCTGATTCATTAGCACCTCGCGTGAATCTTGTCCGGTCAGAGACGGCGGCAAGCGCACAACTTTCCTTCAGCATCCCGGAGTTGGCAAAGACCGAACATCACATTAATTTGCCACAGAGGATTTGGATATCACGCCATGTCATTATTCAGCCAAATGAAAAAAGGGGGGGAAAGTCGCTCTAAATAACACACTTCTAATTGGCTGTGTTTTGCGGTTAATTTCCATAAAAAGGCTGAGAGCAGCCCACCTCTCCTGGCAGGGTTTGGAGCTCTGGCTCTTTCCACCATTAATCAGGGAAACACTCGTTCAGCTCCAGCCTCGGAGGGCGGCGGGTCGCACTGTTAAATAGGAAGGGACTGACACTATATCTTCTCCAGAGCACTGTAATTGTATAGGTGTAAATTACTGTTAGAAATGCTGGGCCCGAAGACGGGCAAGTTAGCAGAAATGCTGCGCTTTCCGGAAGGCTCTCTGCGTGAGAGGTTTTTTTTTTTTTTAATGCAAGGCGAAGATGGAACAACATTGACGATTTAGCATCTAGAAGAGCTAATTATGCATACATGTTTTTGTCACAAACACTAATATAATCGTAGGAAAACACATGGCATCAGAAAGCCGTAAGTGTGGTTGCATTCCTTTACGTGGTGCATTGTGTTTTTCAGGATCTGGTCAGAGCAGCTCTTTGTGACGGCTCTTTGTGAGCGCTACTGTACCGGCGCTGTGGTGGAGCCCATAATGCACCATGCACGACCCTGCTGCTGTGATTTTCCGGCTGTCATTTAGTTCTGGGGGCTGAGAGCCACTGAATAAAGGTGGTCTTAACAGAGCGGCCCCCTCCCTGCGGGCCCTGGGCATTGCTGGATTAATTTGGTTTGCGTGGACTCAAGCTAGCGTTTGTATCCCAGCCTTATCGTCTTTTAAAGCCTCCTCTGAGAGCGTAAGATACTTTCTGTGATAGCTCCTGAATTATTTCATAGGCTGGGTTTAACATCACGCATAATGACATTCAATCTTTCCGTTTCCCAAGAACAATTTCAACAAGAAGCTTACAGTAAGAGGGCATTAAAATGAGAACTTATATTTCCAGTCCGGTCATCAAGCTTCAGCACAGAGGAGAGGGGGGGAGGGGGGCAAATAATCTCATTTCATTTCAACAACTGCAGTGTTGACTGCGTTCATCAAGCTCAACCAAAATTATTTTGAGCCCCGTCTGTGGAAAGCATGGATCTTTCCGTTCAACCCAACAATGAAAACTTTATCGCCGCCTCACAAAGGCGGTTGGAAGGGTGATGATTATTTGTTTAGTAAAGCAGCCATGTTGGACTGTTCTCCCACCGGTCCACTTTAGAGCTTCATAGATGGAGAGCAGAAAGCTGGAGCTGCCAAGTGAAGCTTTATGAGGACAATTTAACATAATGGTCAAATAAATACTGGTGTTAAAAACACGACGTTCCAGCCATTACCATATATCTGACTGACGTCTTCACTGCGTTCCACTGATTTCACTGTGTTTGTCTAAAATGGCTGTAAAATTTGCAGAGATCCAGAACACAAGCCTCACGTCCAGCTTCCTACAGAAACTGATGCCATTAAAACAGCCCTGGGACTTTCATTAAACATCTTTTTGAGACCATGCCGTGGTTGATGAATTATCAAGAGTGGCACTTTGACTCTGAATTAAATGCTTTTGCTAAAGTAAAACCAAACAGACAAGGCTTTGTGGTTCATTTCCATAAATGAGACATTTTTGCTCATGCAGCTACAGCTCCATCTACTTGAAAAAAAGAAGTCGAAGTAAAGCTAATGTTTCAGAAGTACATTTAAAATCTGACAACAATGGTTACCGCATAGGCTTTTTTTTCTCTTTCTTAGCAGGAATTTGAATTGTCTTTCTCCTCCTCTCATTGGCTGCTTTGTGTGTCACCTGACAGGTGTGCCTGCCGTTGCACTGGGGAAGTGACACTCATCACTTAATAACATGCATTGTGTTCGTGGCCAGTGCTGCAGGTTGAGTGGTTTGTGAGGTCATCATCAGAACCCGAGACTGTTGAAGATATTGAGCCCATTCCTTAAAACAGTCTTGTTTCCAGCGTGCCTAATTTACAAGCGTGAGCGATGCCAGCTCGCTCTCAGAGGAGCGCCAGTTTTAACACCTCAAATGCTTTAATACATCCCACCTGACCTTAATTATGAAAGCACAGCGTTCACACACTCCGAGCGCCTGGATACCTGCCGCAAGCTCCTCTGGAACGCGTTCAATGTTAATAGCTGCGTCCTGTGAAGAAATCAATAGGACTAGAAAGAGTGAAATCACAATATCTAGACACCCTCTGCCCTTCCTCGTCGTCCCCAGAGGAATGTGTGTGTGTGTGTGTGTGTGTCATAGTCAGCCCGATCCAAACAGACCTCCAGTAATCCAGCGGCAGCATCGCTCAGTAGCTAAGGACATCTGAGAATCGGCGCGCAGGGCCGGTTTTAAATTGACCCATAATGTTGAGTTATTGCTTGTAAGTCCCAGGCGTGGCGCGGAGCGTTCCGCCATCACCGCGCTGATAAACTGCTCAGACAATAGGTAACTTTTTATGTACCTCCTCATGCAGAGCACAAATATTATCACTAGTTCATGAATTAACTCTCGTCCACTCCGCTGCAGTTAAGAGCGGCTTTAATTAAAGATCAATAGCGTCATGCCGTATATTCTGAGAATCCCAGGAGATCCACCTCTCCACGTCTGTCTTCTTGTATGCATGTGTTATAGCACTGACTGTGTCGTAATGACACGTGAGTATGTGTCCTGGCCGCATCCGTCGCTGGAGACCGATCAAAGCTTTGGCCGTTCTCCAGTAACACACCTGAGGCTTGTGTTTGTGGAGCAGGAGGAGGAAGCCACGGGCGGCTAAACTCCCTCAGATCTGTGTAATCTGCTCGGACTGTGTGTGACAGAACAGAGATGCACCTGCTGATCCTGAAAGCCTCACTCATCCCGCCGGTACAGGGTCCCTCGCACGCCTTCCCACCGCTAAGCTGCTTTTCCAGACGCATCGGTTGCTTCATCACCCTCAACCAGGTTAATGAAGTCTGCTTATTGTCTTTAGTCAATTTGTGCCCTCGCTGTTAAATGTTAAGATTCGCCCTCCGGAGACCTGGGAAGGTTCTAGACACTTCAGACTTTCTGCTGAATATTCACCTTTTTTTCATGTAAAAATGGGAGTGGCCATTTGGAACATTTATGGGTCTTGCTTTCAGCCATTTTTAGCTGCTTGATATTGCAAATTGGCGTGTCTAACCATATTATTTTAGTGTATTAAGTTTTTAGCACAAACAGTTTTGCGGTTAATGGCGTGTTGTTATTCTTCTTGTTATTTCCCTTCAGCGGCTGACGAACTGGAAGTCTTGCACAGACTTACTTCCACATTTAGGAATAAGGTGGATAAGTAACTCCATGTCAACTAGCAATCGTCCAACCTAATCTCATGGTATTTAGTACATATTTTACAAAACGGCTAATTCATTTTGAATTTGTACAACCTCAAATTCATACAATTTTTATGAACTTGTACAAATAACTTACACCTAGCCCTGCCCCTAAACCTACCCATCAATGGAGTTTAGACAAATTGTAAAAAATCACATGAGGTTGTGGGAATTCGTACAAATTAGCCACATCATAAAATACGTACAAATTGGTTGTAAGACTGTGTTGGACTGTTTGCTCAATATCTGCTCATACTTTATCTTGATAGATTTTATAGTCAGTAGAATGTTAGTTCAATAAAATACAGCACTGGGTAAAATAATGACAAACCCAGCAACTGGGCTGTTTTGACCCAGTGGTTGGGTTACTACCCAGAAGGCTGGGTGAAAAATGTATTTTTACATATATTTCACCCAGTTGTATTTTACCCAGCATTTTTTAGATTGTGCACGTACACCCCAGCGTATTTAGTATACTACTAAATACAACCCAATATGGATAAACCCAACTTATATATATATTTAACCCAGCCTTCTTAGAAGTAACCCAATCGCTGGTTCATCCAGATTTTACCCAGCACTGGGTTGTGTTTAACCCAGCATTTTTTAACAGCACCACTGAAGGAAACAGTTCCCCAGCACGTGATCTTGAGATGTGACTGTATCAAGCCGCTCTCGAGGGAGGCGCTCTGTTTTTACAGATTTGGGGGGTGTTGATCCGATAGCCCACACGACCCGCTCTTATCGACGCCGACTGGCTCCGGTTCAACCCACCCAGGTCTCGGAGGATTCGACCTACTCGCCCCCTCCTAGCAGAGTAAGCCAGGTTAAACAGTTAAACGGCAGCAGCAAATCCCGCACTGCCCTGTGGGAAATTTGTCTTTAATCCCAAACTTATAGGCACACAATCAAAGGCAAAAACCCTGAGCAGCAAATCTGATCCAGCGACCCCCACCCCCCCAAGACCGCACAATCCGCGGCCTCCTGGGAAAGCGGTGGCGGTCGAGGCTGAGATGGATAAATAGCTAAATGATGAGACAGTCGGGGGACATGGGAGCGCTGTCTGGCTACGGACGCTCACCTCCAATTTGGCAGCCGTGCAAAGAAAGGCAATTGTGCAGTGCGTATCATTAAAGGCTCAAGTGCGGCTTCAGAGATGATAAATGATGTGAAAACAAAGCGCCGCGTCCACCTGCTCCTGCAGGACAGGTACAGAAAACATAGCCACATTACCTGTGACTGTACACTCATTACCATTAATAAACACTTTACTCTGAACTCAGACAGTCCAGCCAAATTATTCAGACACCTTCAACATTTCTCACATTACGTCACAGTTTATTCACTCTAGAACTCAGAAGTTAAACTGTCAGAACAAATCCATCTTGGGAATGTCAGATAACTTTGATAGAAAGGCATGTAATGAATTGGGTTGAATAACTGTCAGATGTTAAATTTAAGAACACTATTAGATAATACCATAGCTCAACCAAGTATCAAGCAGTGCTTCATTTTAACGTTGTGGTGGAAAAATGTCACATTAGCAATTTAAGAAAAACACTTAAGCAAAGCATGCTCAGGTCATTTTTGATCCATTAGTCCATTGGCTGTAGAAGTTTGGTGATAATATGTCACAGTTTACTTTATTTTTGCTGTTTTTGCTTACATAAATAAACAATAGTGTCCTACAACCACTAGCAAAAAATAAATAAATTATATCAAAATGTATATCTGGTGTCTGAATTATTTTTGATTTGACACTTATAAAGCATGTAAACTCCATGCTCTAGTGATTTGAGTGTGTGTGTGTGTGTGTGTGTGTGTGTGTGTGTGTTTGTGAGGGGGTCTGGACTTGAGATGAGACGACTGAAGCACAGACAGACAGCGCCATCCAGAGGACTCCTGGAGGATTACACTCTCTCTTGTTCATTATTACACTCACTGTGTTTCAGATTCACACAGTGCCTGAACTGTTTAGCACACAAATGTGCACAAGAGTCTTTTTAATCAAGCATGATTTATATGATTACTTTTCCATGATCTGTATAATGTTTCAATAACGTTCAAAATTCTATAGATAGAAAAAGAAACTGCTGGTAAAGTCTTTTTGTGATTTTTGTAGCATTTTGAATATTAGATGAAAACCAGATGTATTTTTTTCTTTCACAATATTCTGTAACACATTAATGAGAGATGTGTAGACTAAAGATAATACATAGCAATTATTACTATAGGATTACACATGTCTTATCAGTGCCTATTCAATAGTATTGGTCAGCTGACTTTATAACGTGCTGTTTATTATAACTACTTTACAAAAATGAACAATGACTTAAAAGAAAATACTGATACTGAAAATAATATTTATATTTACACACGCACACACACACACATACATACACATACATAATATATCCAATAATTGTCTGTAGTGTTTTGGCAGAAGTCTAGGGCTGTGTTATTAGCAGAACATCTGATCTACATAAAAACACACTTATACATATCAAGCATATTTTACAATATACAGACATTTCAGATATATTTCGGAAGTCACTGATTCTCCTGTGCACGTGAATAATTATGGAGTACGGTTCTGATTGTCCCACAAATGATTATACGAGATATTTTGTTCTTTTCTTTGGCTCTTTCTCTGGTTGAATCTTTATAGGTTTTATATCTGTGTTATTTTTGCCTGTGTCAGTGTCCGTTGTTTTAAACTGCACATTGTTTTTCTCATTGTATACATTTTGAATAGTCTAATGATTTTATTCTGATTCCATTACATATTTCACACGTTATATATTTTTCTATTTTCTGATGATACTTTTTCATTTTCTAGTAAGTTAGATAGTTGCATGTGAAACCCTGCCGAGCTGGAGCTCATGCTGTGAGTCTGGGCCTAGATGAGCAGAGGTCAAAGGTCAGCCGCCGTATTTATAAGATCTGCTCTGAGACTCTCAAGACAAAACAGAACATTCAAAACACCAGAAGAGAAGCGCTTCAGTCTTCCTCAGATCGCTTAAGGGCTGAGGAACTGATGGATGCTGGGATTGTTGACTTTTCCACTGTGTGTGTGTGTGTGTGTTTACTTAGTTTGGGGACATCAAGGGACGCTCTCAGCTGGGAACATGATTCATTCAGAAGATCACGGATGTTTTGTTGTGTTTGTTTTTTAAGGAAGGTTTACGAGTTGTGTTAGGTCTGTAATGTGTATGCAACTAAACCCATCAGCCCACAACACACAAACTGTCCTTATTACACAAACATAACGTGTTATACTCACATTATTTTTAACACAACATGCTTGTGGCCATTTGTGATTGAATGCGTCAGACTTCCGGTCTCATTCACTTCTGGTTATTTTAGCAGTAAAAACCAGTCCTTGAGCAGTGAATCAAGCATCTGATCCGGTCAGTCCTGACCTGCAGTTCTGTCTGAAGGACGAGTGTCGGCCGTCCCAGCTCACTGTGCTCTTCACAGAGGCTTCATAATGAGAAGATGCTCAGGATCTCTGCTCCTCCAGACAGCGGCGGGACTTTCAGAAACACGGGATCGCGGCTCTTTGAAGCGATTAGTCGCGGCAGTTTCCTTTGAGCGTAACACCTGGAAAAATCAAACCCAAAATGACAAAGCCCAGAAGAATAGCTGAAAGAGAACAGTATGTATGCGTTGCTTTACACGGCGCAGCTGTTTCATCCTCCTCCGATAGCGAGCGTGTCTTCCTGTGAAGCTGAGCGTGGCGTCTGGAGAATCTGGAGGGTACGAGGAACGCGCAGAGATCTCAGACGAGCAGCCCTTGTAGTGCCGCGCTCAGACAAGTGTGCGTTTAGACACGGCGCGGGCCGGTGGGACGTGAGCACTATGTGTTTATCAGAAGAGAAGCTCTTCTGGGTGAAGATCCTGCAGAGGAGTCCCTGAACTAGTTTTAATGAGGCTCCTGGGGTCAGCGCTCGCTTTGTCACGCTCACAGATTTACTATTTCAAATAAAACCGGTTGCGTTCCAGTTCGTGGAAAAAGACAGGGCTTCTTTATAAGTTGGGCCGGGTCATGTGTCACAAGAAACTTCTTTCACCAAAAAATAAGCTTTTATGAAACAAAAATATTCTTCTATATGATTGTGAAGCACCTGTATTTTTAAGACTTCAAATCAAGATCTGGGGCCATTTGCATAAAATGCTTATAAACTAGTGTTCAAGTTAGTCATCTAACTGTAGGCTGGTCTGTTCTGAAATGTTAACCACTTGGTTAACTTGTTGGTCAGACTGGTTCTGGCTGGTCAGGTTTGGAGGGAAATCATGGCTTTTGGAGCAGTCAATTCTTTCCTCTTTTCAAACATTTATTTTTGGGCTATTTCTATAGATTGAACAGCGAACAGGATCAGAAACGAGTCATGATTCAATCTCATCTACTCTATGTGTTGATCAGGCCTTCCATATTTATTTTTTCACTCACCCTATAACTAACACAAAGCAAGACTTAGTCTAAATGGCTTGTACTGAACTCTTTCTAAAGTGCATGATGGGACGGTGTCAGGGTTAATCACCTCAGGGTCAGTTTTCTTCAGATGACCCTAGTTACTGATAACTGCTTGATTTTTACTCTACATTTCTGCCGTAGTGATCACTGATAACCTACTTCACGAAAACCCTGTTTTTATCGCAGAAAATGATTATTTCTAAAAACTCCAGCCAAAGTGGAGATTTCTGATAACGCTGGTTATGTGGGAGAAACAGGGTTTTAGCTTCTCAAACGTCACATTATGCAGCAGAAAATGCTTAACGTCAACGCCTCGCGCCATGTCTGCTGTTTTGAAAGGAACTGGATGTCGCTCGTGTTATTCGTTGGTGTCTATTCTGAGGATTTTGATTGGCTTGCATTGCTTTATTCTTTTCCCTATACTGCCGCCCATAGGTTTGGCATAGTTATCATGGTGCACGACCTTATATTTATGCGGGTTTTATGTTGTGTGCACAACGTTATTATTGAAAACGAAGGGGAGGAAATATTCATTTCTCTAAATACCCGGTCATGTGTAAATCTGGCCTGAATGTAACAGTAAGGCTGCTATGCAACTAATGATGTTGCTAAACTAATTTCGGGAGGAGCACGTGAAGGAAATTATTCACTCATTAGACTATTAGATCCTCACCCTATCAGATCCAAGCAAATCCCAGAACTCCTTCCCTCAGTATCTCGATCTTAGGCTCCCGCCTCCTCCCCCTCTCCTCCATACTCCCCAGGAGAGCACTCAGGGCTTCCTAACCCTAAGTCTTCTCCTCGGGCAGCACTCCAAATTAGCTACTTATTTATGGATTTATTTATTACCACTAAATTCAAACTGGTGGAGTTGTATTGTGAAAGCACTATACAAACAAACTTGAAATGAACTTGAACTGAACCGCGCTCAATTGAATTTCATTTCATTGAACCAAATATCAATAACTGATGTGAGAGTCAGATTGAGTTTTATAATCATGTTAATACTTTGATAGTTCTGCTGATTAAAGTGTTTGATGTTGTCAGACACATGACAGAGTTTACCGTGGTGAAAATGATTACAGTTTTGGGGGAAGTATCATCACAGAAGTGGACTGTAGGATCTTCATCTGTGTTTGTATACTGTATTCACTGATGCACTGCATCTATTCCTCTCAACACCAGCTTCAGTCAGACCTGTATTACAGACACGAGGACACAGCTAAGTATAAACTTCAGCGGGTGATCATGTTTATGGACACTGTGAATGTGAATTTCCTCGTAAAAGAAAGATATAATAGGTGTATAATGTTGACTTTGCCCACAGTGCACTGTACTGTTTTCATGCAGCCAGCAGATGGCACTGTTGTTTATCACGGTCATATTTCAGAGATCATTCCTCTCTTCACAATGCTCCTGAAGACTTCCTCCTGCTGAAGATTCTTTGTTTCAAGTTTTTCTAAGAAATCTTATAAAGAACCTTAACTGAGAGTTAAAAACTCAAATATCTCAAATAAGTTAAAATATCTCAAACACAAATATGAATCAAATGAGTATAATTCCTGTTCCTTTTCAGGAACTCACACTGCGTCTATAGACGCTTTGGGAAACGCCTCAGCGTTAGCTACGCTCTGAAACTGCTGTGAAATCTGTCCAAATAAGGCTCCAGACGTCATAGCTGGTGACGTCATGACAGCTGGAGC
>JAUCNO010000279.1:4046-30291 GCA_032353835.1 Enteromius viviparus | reverse complement strand
GCTTTCCTAATCAAGTCCAATCAGTATAATCAAACACAGCTGGACTCAAATGAAGGTGTAGAACCATCTCAAGGATGTTTAGAAGAAATGGACAGCACCTGAGTTTAATATATGAGTGTCAAAGCAAAGGGTCTGAATACTTATGACCATGTATTATTTCTGTGTTTCTTCTGCAAAAATGTCAACAATTCTGTGTTTTTCTGTCAGTATGGGGTGCTGTGAGTACATTAATAAGGCAAAAAATAACTATTAATATAACAAAGAGTGAAAAATCTAAGGGGGTCTGAATACTTTCTGTACCTACTGTACATCTGGTTTCAGCATTATTTGTTCTTCAGACATTTCTCTTCAAAAGAAAAATCACATGTGGTTTTTGACCTCTGAAAAGATGTACAATTTATTGCTGGAGCCATATAAAAATCTCTGGAACGGAGCTGTTTTCTGATCTGCAGTTTTTGCTCTTTTCTGGCTGTAGGTGGCAGTGATCCCAGAAGCCCCAGCACTGCTGTGACAGCCGGCTCGTCCCACGAATCAGGAAGCGCTGAGAAGGAGGCGCTGACAGCCGAGGAGCTGCGCAGGAGGAGACAGGCTTACTTCGACAGGTAAGCGCTGTGTGTCTGTGAGTGTGATCAGTCAGTGCAGTAAAATAAACTCTCATATCTTTCAGAGAAACTCAGCGGATACTTGACACACAGACCTGAGAGTCTGCATTTTAGCTTGATTTATTAAAGCTGATGCACAAAACAAGAGATTTACTTCATATGTTTTTAACACTGCATTTGTTATACAAGTAACACATTTATTGACATCAGGAACTAATCAAATTACATTTTGTAAAGTGCAGTGCATTACATGATTGCTTTATCAGGGGAAGTAAATACATCGGTACAGTAATGATAGCGCTCTGATCTCGTCACAGGCAGCAAGCTCAGTCCTCCGCTCACGACAGGAGCTCCGCCGGTAAGATCATCAT
This sequence comes from Enteromius viviparus, assembly GCA_032353835.1. Lineage (NCBI taxonomy): Eukaryota > Metazoa > Chordata > Actinopteri > Cypriniformes > Cyprinidae > Enteromius > Enteromius viviparus. The sequence continues at coordinate 29,318 of JAUCNO010000279.1, read as the reverse complement.
CATCATCATCATCATCTGTTGTCTGTTTTGGGATGATGTTGATTGCAAATGTTGTTGTATTGCAGACATAGCCAAAGACAGCGGGTCCAAACCCAACCAGTGACGGTCCATCAGCGCCGGTGACACACGCCCTGAACGCCCTCGACCCGACCTCTCTTTGGGAATGATGGGACTCACATCTCCTCTCAGAACTGCCCCGGACCGATCGGGTCCCCCTGTGTAATAAAGGGACATTCGTTTAGCTTCGCTTCTCCTCTTTGAGTTGAACGAGGTGAAAGGGAAGGTTCATTCCTCTTCCTCAGACGGACCGCGAGCGTGAGGAGGGAGCGGTCAGCGCTGGGACCACTCCTGCATTCTGGGACCATTGGGCTTTACTGGGATTACTGGATCTCTCTGCTCTTCTCCTCTGTGGACTGTAGTGAAGAACTTCTGCTGCCTCCGGCGGGCGGTGGGTGACGTGCCCTAGGTAGACGGCACAGTGAGGTCAGATGCTGACGTGGAGTTCAGATTCAGACCTTCACTTGTTAGAGTGGTTCGTCAGTCGGCAGCAGCTCTTTTGGATTTAGGTTGTGTTTTCTCATGGTCTTCACATTCTTTTCTATAATTTCATACGCTTGGTGGCACAGCAGCGTTTCTGAACTCGTTTCATTCTCCAGTAGTTTTTCAGTGATTGGTTATTCTTGCACTCCTATATACACTTATTGTTTCTTAAATAAAAATGTTTCTTTTTTTCCCTGAGTGGATGTTGTCTGTTTCTTCTCTGTGGAATATTTTGAATCTGTTCATCTCTTGAAGACGTCAGATGTTTCATTCACGATGGAAAGAAGCAGTCTGTCTGAGCGCCGTCACACAGCTGCAGCAGTGTGCAAGTCAACATGATGGAGAGACGTACTGCGTCAAAATGATATTCTCAGGACCCAGTCAAAAAATTCCCATCTGAAAAAAAACTGAAAGAGCCTGATCGCCAGGTATGTGCACATGTGAGGAATCAGTTTTAGTGACAGAATCTTCCAGAGTACTAACATAATGACAGATAATAAAAACAATAAACGTAGGGTAAGTTAATAGGAAGAAACTATATATCAAAAAATATATAATTACAGAACAAAAAGAATTCAATGTATTTTCTCTTCTCTGTCTTTTTCCTGTAGTCTGATGAAATTACAGCAAGTTTCCTACAATCATTCGTAAAGGAATAGTTCACCATTAAATGAAAATGTTCAGCAGTGGATGGGTGCCGTCAGATGAGAGCCGACAGCTGATAAAAACATCACACAACTCCGGTACATCAGTTTACATCTAAAGAAGACAAAAGCTGCATTTGTAAGAAACAAATCCGTCTCAACCTTTTTACATTCAGTCCTGATTTCTCCAAACCTGCTCGTGTGAAGAGAGAAACTCATCTTGAAGCGCCATGAAAATGATTGCATTCCTACAATAAAGTACTGAAACCCAAACAAGTGCAAGTAAGCTGGTGATCTGCCATCACTGATCCGTTTCAGACGGGTCTAAAATTGAAATGTTAATAGATAATCTCTAATGCACACTGAACTTTGTCTCTGCAAACAGACAGAACACAACAGACGGGAAAAGATCTTCCTCTGTCAGTGAGTATGCATGTTACTTTATGTGTGTGTGTTTACAGTTTATATTTTCAGATGTTGGGGCATTTTATGGTTCAGTTTTTTGCCTCCATGTTTCTTGCTTTTAGTAATTATGGAAATCCTTCAGTAAAGAACAGAGGGAAGACTGATGAACCCTTGTGTGTCTTAATATGAAGCTGTGTTTCTCTTGAACAATTAAACCTCAATACAAGCTGTTGTTTTGTCTCTTCAGGTCAAAGATTTTTTTGGGGGAAAAAGCGATGGATTTAAGGGTGCTGTTCACTCTCATTTCTTCATCTGTTTTACTGCGTGTGCTTAAAGGTCAAGAGCCCAAAAGTCCTGATGTCACAGATCTGGCCTTTAAAAATATTGACTTTGCCATGAACCTCTATCGCAAGATATCAAGTTATCATGACAAAAACATCATCTTCTCACCACTGAGTGTTTCCACGTCTTTCGCCTCGCTCTTACTGGCCGCCAAGGGCTCGACGCGCAGCCAGGTGATGAAGGGACTGAATCTGGACTCTCTGGACCAGACCGGAGATGCCACGCTCGTCCCGCAGCTCTTTGATCAGCTGCAGAAGAACATCTCTCAGGACGGGAAGCTGCACATGGAGCAGGGCACGGCACTCTTCGTAGACGAGCGCTTTAACGTCGAGAGAGTTTTCAGCGATCAGATCAAGACGTTCTTCGGTGCAGATGTGAACAATGTGGATTTCAGTAAGACAGAGCTCAGCAAGAGCACCATCAACGAGTATGTAAGCAGAAAGACCGGCGGCAAAGTGAGCCAAATGGTGACGAGCATCGAGCCGCTGACGCAGATGATGCTCCTCAACACCATTTTCTTTCAGGGTGAGTTTCTATTAGGCCTGGGAAAATAAACTGATGCATTCGATTCAGAGATTTCCCAAATGCATGATGATTCTTTCTCAAGGAGATTCTGAGCTTAGTTTTAAACAGCAGATGTCTCTGCATGCATCTAAATCCTTACACATCTGAACCTAAAGTAATCATTCATAAAGTTTGAAAAGGTTGAAGTGAATTAACAAGGGCTGTCATAAAAGCATTCTGAGCCGAGGAGAAATAACAGACTCAGCTGAACAAGCCCTCTTCTTCATCAGCATTAGAGTGTGTGATAAACACTAGAGTAGAGCGCCATCTGCTGTTTAACCTCCGCTCAGAATCCATTCGTGAGAGAGATCTCGCATCGATTTTTCATGGCAGCCTTAGTTTCTATGCAGGTGGAAACTGCTTCAAAGAACTGGGATCTGATGTAAAACTCTTTGTACTCAAGGTGACTGGGACCATCCCTTCGACCCCAACAGCACAGAAATGAATCGCTTCTATGTGGACAAGTACAACATCGTTCAGGTGCCGATGATGGTGAAGGAGGACAGGTTCTCCACGGCTGAAGACCTGGAGCTGCGTGCTCGAGTGCTGCGTCTGCCGTACCGTGGCGGAGCGGCGCTGCTCATCGTGCTTCCTGACGCCGCGGCCGACTACACTGTCATCGACGACGAGATCAGCGCCGAACGATTCCAGCGCTGGATCAAGAACATGAGACGCATGTGAGCCTCAGCCCTCAGCCGGTGCATTCACCAGTCCTGAAACCTGAACCTGTAGTCTTTAGGGGCTTTCACACCGGAGGAACCTTCTTCATAGTTTCAAGAACTATTGGCTGAAGTTCCCACTTTTTTGGTGCGTTCACACAACAGGAACTAGTTTAGTTCAAGGAACTAAGGCCATGTCCGCACTAATATGTTTTCGTTTGAAATGCTTCAGATAGCTTTTCTTCCAAGAAGACGTAATGTAAGTAAATAAACGGCAAATGGAAATGACGCACATCGAATCGTCTTATGTTACACGTATGCGCAGTGTTTTCAGTCATTTCAGCATAGATGATCAACTCTTCAGAAAGGATTGAAAACAATAGTGTGGACACGGAGCGTTTTTAGATGAAAACGCCGTTTTCAAATTTATCCGGATTTGTGTAGACGTAGCTTAAGTTAGCTTCAGAGTAGAGTCTAAAACAGTCCTGTTGACCTCGTGTAGCCCCGCCCCTTTTAGGGCTGCGAATGTTGTCTTCCAGCTGTATTTCCACAGTGATCTCATGAATTTATGAATGAACCGCTCATTTTAATATTTAAGAACACACAAACAAACATTCTCCATTCAGCGGTTCTTCGTGTGCTGAAAGACATCACTGTGAGCCGCTGCAGAGTTCCTGCTGTCGGTGTGAACACAAGCAGGAAACCAGCCGAGAGAGATGTTTCTGTAAGAACCACCAGATGCTCTCTAGTTCTGACATCTGCACGGTGCGAAAGCCCCTTTTGTTCACTAGTTTAACATGTTAGCTGACCATTGCAATCCGATTTGATGTCCGCATTCACATCTCCAAGATCTGTTTTTCGAGTGTTTATATAACCTTGATGTTTTAGAGGGTTAGTGTTAGATCCCAGATCCAGAAACATCAGTAAAACAGTCCATGTGACATCAGTCGATCAACTTCAGTTTTGCAACGTTAGGAGAATACTTTTGTTGAAAGAAGGACTGGTGTCACATGGACTGTTTTACCATGTTTTTACTCTGTTTCTGGATCATTTCAGGTGTGTTGCTGTCTATGGAGGGTCAGAGAGCTCTTTGACATCATCAAAAGTATCTTCATTTGTGTTCAGAAGATGAACAAATGTGTTATGGGTTTGGAGTCATTAATGACAGAATTTTTGTGTGAACTAACCCTTTAAGATGTTCTTCAGATGTTGTGCAGAGCTGAACACGACACAGAAACACTGTCTGTTTTTACACTGATGAGGATCCCACAGTATGACACGCAAGAATCATGAGGTGTTATTATAAACACAGAGCGCAACTGGCTGAAGAGATTTAATTACTGTGTGTGTGTGTGTGTGTGTGTGTGTGTGTCACCATTTACTCTCGCCACTCAAAACACTGATAAACACAAAACAAAGACTTTGATCTAATTAGAAAGGTATTTAAGCTGTGTATTAATGGGTTAAATCAAACTAAAGTAGCTGTCTGTTACATCTGCATACTTACAAACTGATCCATAACTTAGTTTCATGGGAAGAGCATTTTATTTTATGTCATTGCAGTGCTTACTGGGAAATTATTCTGTGTTATGGACACCTTCAAATAAAATGTAACCAAACACCCTGCTTTACCTTTAACCTTCTGTACTGTCTCTCAGAAAAATGGAGGTTCATCTGCCCAAGTTCAAGATGGAGCAGTCGTACGACTTGCATGAGATCCTGCCACACCTGGGCATCAGCAGCGTTTTCCTCCATTCGGCCAACCTGACGGGTCTGAGCAAAGACGCTCACCTGAGAGTCTCGCAGGTGACTGCTGCCTCACACACACTGATCACACACTGCATTACAGCCGCTGACGGCTCTGTGTGTGTGTGCAGGTGCTGCATAAAGCCGTGATCGAGGTGGATGAGAAGGGCACGACCGCGGCCTCGGCCACTTCCACAGGAATCACAGCTTACTCAATGCCAGCCACCTTCATCGTCAACAGACCCTTCTTCTTCTTTCTGTACCACGAAGCCACTTCTAGCCTGTTGTTCATGGGCCGAGTGATCGACCCCACACAGAGCTGAGGTGTGGAGAAACACACACACTTCAGACAGGACACATCACACACTCGGTGAACACTGTGTGGATGATGAAGAAATAAAGAGTGGAAATGATGCTGTTTGCAGTCTGCTTTATTTCTGCTGACAGAAGGACTCGCACTGAATCAGTCAGCATCTGAGTGTTTGACTTCAGTCCTGCAGTCAAGCAGCGTCACACACCTGCACACAGACCTTCAAATCTATGACATTCACCGTGTTCCACCTGAAATACAAGCGGATAGCTGTTTCTGCAACGCTTACCTCTTACACTTGTATTTTAGGAGGAACACGGTGAATGTCACAGATTTGTGTCTAGTTCCACAGGAAAAATGCAATCATTGATAAGGATTCAGGACAATAAAAAACACTGTTCCTTAACTCATGGCATATCCCTTACGAACATTAACCATACATTAACATACACCACAAAAAGGTTAATATAGTTAAAAAACAGTAAAAAATAAATAAATAAAAATGCAAGTGGTAAATCAGTAGTGTAATAAAACCAACCATCGTCAATTTTCCTTAAAGATATTAATATCAATATAACAATATCTCAGCAAACACTTTTTTTCCACGTTGTGAAAAGGTTGTGATAATGTTTTTCCTACGTATTTAATACGATAAATGTTTTTTTTAAACGTTATAAATATGGGGTTTTCACAACGTTGTAGAAATGTTTTTATAACGTTCGAATGTACCCTTCCAATGAACTTACCACGTATAAACTGGTACTTTACATGCTGCCATCAAAACATATTCTTTACAGTGTTAAATCTGAATATTCATCTTATTACCACTGTTTTTTTTTCCCATTTCACCTCAGTTGTAGCGTTGCTGACCTCCGGTTGTTGTACATTGTATGAGCCTACGTTTATGTAAGCCTAATCATTTATACTACGCACAAATTTAGTCACTTTACTCATTGTATTTATTCACAAAACATAAAGGTAATATGACATGGGTAGTTCACAGAAAAAACTATTCTAAACAAGACAAATGCATGTTATATATAAGTAAGGGATAATGTGGAGGCAGCCGGTAGTTATCGCAGGAATAAGGACTGTGATCAGTCTTGTATATGCTGAAGGGGCTTATTTCACGATAACTACAGGCTGCCTGAACATTACCCCACTTATTACACGGCTACTTGCCACATAAGGAAAAAAACTGGACATGAATATGAATTTGAAACAATTTAAATTAAAGTAATATTTTCATCCTTCCGCGAAACGATATAGTACCACGTGACTAACATTCAAACGTTAGAAAGACAATTTATAATATCTACATATGAATATATAACAACAACAGATGTATTTTACATTTACCATTGTTAATTGTGGTTATGGTTAGGGTCGGTAATCTTTGTTGGCGCGGAGGGATTTAAACACACAAGTAGTCCCGGCTATGCGTTATTACTTTGTAGCGGTTATTATTCGAAAAGAGCGAACCTGCAAATGTCTCGACTGACCAATCAGAATCAAGCATTCCAGAGAGCCGTGTATATATACATACATATATATAACAAAAGAAATTGGTATCAAGTAGAACATGATAATTATGCAATGACTGGAAAATTTTAATATGAGCACATTCTTTTAATAGAAAAAAACAGCATTTCATTAGTAAAATATAAAGAATCCCATCAAGTTACAGATAATTGTTTTGCAGTTACAATACTAATCATAATGCAATCGTTTTACTTGTTTGCATTAAAATAAATTCTAATATTTTAAGGGATTACGTTTTAATACATAATAAATTAATATAATTTATATTAATAAATAATAAATTACAGAAAGAACATGTTAAAAGTAATATATAATAAATACAGTTTATAATGGCTATTATTGTTTAATAAACACTATTTTATAATATTGGCATATGATTTAGAAAGAAATATATTGCGTTAGCCATTTTTCAGTGTTTTATTGCAGGTTACAGTGTTATGCCTGTAGGTGGCGGTCTTAATGGGTTATTACACCATTCCTTCAGTTTCAGCTGATTTATTCATTTGGGGAATTCTGTGACTCACTAAATGATATGACTCTAGTATTGAGAGGAGGTTAGGAACATAAAAAACATGATTATTATAGTTATTCCATTGAAAACACAAATTAACCATGGTTTTGCAACAAAAAGAGCATTGTTTTAACTAGGGTTAACAGATAGTAGTCAACACGGCTAAAAAAGTTAGGGGTTGGGTCACAGAATTCAGTACAACATCAGAAAGAAACAAGGTTGTTAAGAAATACATTGTTGGGGTTCTCAACTCTTGAGAGATCCACTTTCCTTTATCAAACACACCTGACTCTATCTTTTTATCAGGACAGGGGTGTCCTAACTTTTAATCTAACCTGCCACAAAGTGGGGGAAATGATGCTTCACACTGGGTTAGATGCACGGTATTATAATTATAGTAGGATAGGATTGTATTATCAGAAGAGCATCAGAAAATAACCTTTCCGAAGCGCTCGAAACACGCCTGCTGGTCAAAGAGTGTAGTGTTTTTTGTTTTTATTATTTATTCCCCCCCCCCCCTTTTTTTTCCTTTCGTTCGATTCTTGATAACACATTGAATGTTATTGTTCTTTGAATAAAAAAAATAAAAAATAAAAAACACGTTTCGAAGCTTCACGAAAGCGGCCCTCGCTACCACGTGCCAAGGACAGCCTCTGTGATTGGTGGTTTCTCTCTGACGTCATGTCCGTCATGGCTGCGTCCTCGTGTTGTGCATGTGCGGCTTAAGGAAACACAGATAACAGTACGTAAGAGTTACCTTTATTTGCACTGTTAATATTGTAAATGCTCGTGTTGATATGAGTCGCGTGTTATCAGAGAGAGTTTGTCTAATGTAGTAGTTTGTCTTCCGTTCAAGGCTCGTGTATGTTGTTGACTGCTGTAGATTTTAGTGTGTGACAGTATTTCCTGCGCCTCACCGACACAAACACCCTGATATTACCTTGTTTTCGCCTACAATTACTGTAATGGCATGTTATTTTTGGTGGTATTTTTATGCTGACGTATAAAAACTGCTGTAAATAAGTAAATATGTTGTGCATTGTGTATGAGACCGTGGTAATACCGTGACTGCATCTGTAGCACCTCTTCAGCGATTAACAGCAATAATTCAGCAGTACAATCTTTGTGAAATGACAGCACCTCTGTTCTGTGTGTCTTTAGATGAAGGTGAAGGGGAAGAAGCCTCGCTTGATCTCCTCCAAGAGAGGGGTGGTGGTGAAGGGCCAGTGGAAGGCAGTGAATCTGGACCCCAGTCTGTTCTCTGAAGAGGGTCTGGACGGGCTGGTGTGCTTCGAGGAGCTAACTGATTACTCTCTGGTCAAGCCGGAGAAGACTCTCAGCAGCAAAGCCAAGAAGAAGAGGAAGGCCGAAGAGGAAGATGGCGAAGAAAAACCCGATAGAAAGAAGCAGAAGAATGTTGAAGCAGACGAGGAACCTCAGGACAATTCCGTTCTAGAGGAGACAGTGGAAGAAGAGCAGGAGTCCGAAGCGGAGAGTCCTGACGTGCCTCCAGACACACAACACACACCCTCCAAGAAGAAGAAGAAGAAGCAGCCGCGGAAGAAGAAGAAGAAGAAAGCGCTTGTGGAAGCATCAGAAGTGGCTCCTCCATCTCAGAAAAAGAGCTGGAGCCGGCCGGCGCAGACTGAGAGCTCCGACGTCTCGGCCTGGAAGGACCTGTTCGTCCCAGCGCCGGTGTTAACTGCTCTGAGCTCGCTGGGCTTCTCGGCTCCGACCCCGATCCAGGCCCTGGTGCTGCCCCCGGCCATCAGAGACCGCCTGGACATCCTGGGAGCGGCCGAGACCGGTGACTGCCTCCGGCTTTATTACGCTGAGTTTTAGAACATGCCACTGTAGTAATTATGATATCGTGAATGTTTATGATATCACGTGTGCTATCTAAGATATCAGTCCTGGTCTGTCAATGCTGATTCTCTGTGTCTGTGTTCTTCAGGCAGCGGGAAGACGTTGTGTTTCGGGATTCCCATGATCCACAGCATCCTGGAGTGGAAGAAAGCGTCAACGGGTGAGCAGACGACCCGAGCCGAAGACACGGAGCAGAGAGTGGAGAGCCTGTACCTGAGAGACGGTGAGGAGAGCGGAGGAGCGTCTGCTGAAGAGGAGGAGGAGAAGCAGGAAGAGGAGGAGAAGCAGCAGCAGGAGGAGGAGGAGGAGGAGGAAGGAGCCCCAGCAGCTCAAACACAGATGAACTCCCAGCAGCCTCTGCTCGGTCTGGTCATCACTCCCACCAGAGAGCTGGCCGTTCAGGTCAAACACCACATCGACGCCGTGGCCCGCTTCAGCGGTCAGTCATTCACACTAACACCAGCAATGCTATTGTTTCCAGATGGCAGGAGCCATTTCTATTATTCTTATTAGAATTGTGGTTCATTTTTACTGCCCCCGTTCACACATAGGACAGAATTAATTGCAATATTGTCAAAATGTCATTAAAAGCGTGCACTGAACCCTGATGTCTAAATATAAATGTGATGATGATAATACTACTTTCACAAGAGCAACCTACTAAATAAGACATTTCTAACTGAATTGAACTACAAATGAGTCTTACCACCAACATGACCTGAGCAGTTCACACAGACACTGTAGAAACCCCAAACCTTGGCTATGTTTACATACAACCAAATAATCCGTCAGTACTGGCGTTGACGGCTCGATCAGACTGAAAGCTCGTCACACAGTCTTAATTCATCCGACTGAATGAAAGGGTTGGTTGGTTTTCTAATATGATTGAGTGCATGTGAACACTTCTCCATGTCAATCTTCGATCATTTCCACAGTCGGATGAAGAACGAGCTGCTTTATAAAGGAATGCTGTGTGATTATAAAGCGGTGTCCAGAGTCTCATGCACTGGTCACGCGTGTGTTTACTGTGTGATCAATATAAGAAGCACTGAACAATGTTTTCTACTTATCCAGAAGTGCATACTTATTAATTCTGCTGTTTAAAACAAATAAATAAACCGTGTGTGCTCTATATTTGATCTGCAGGGGTCCGGACAGCGGTGGTGGTCGGAGGAATGGCTCCTCAGAAGCAGCAGCGGGTTCTGATGCGGAGGCCAGAGATCGTCATCGGGACGCCGGGGCGTCTGTGGGAGATGATTCGAGAGAAGCACCCGCACCTACAGAACCTGCGCCAGCTGAGGTACATCCTCATCTCACGCTAGACACAGAACGTTACAGTCAGACATGGCTTTACCCAGTGTTTCTGTGATGGACAGCAGAAAAGACTGTTTGTGTCGTCCGCAGGTGTCTGGTGATCGACGAGGCTGACCGTATGGTGGAGAAGGGTCACTTCGCGGAGCTGGAGAACCTGCTGGAGATGCTCAGCACGTCTCAGTTTAATCCCAGCAGACAGACGTTTGTGTTCTCGGCCACGCTGACCCTGGAGCACGGTCTGCCCACGCGTCTCCAGCAGAAGAAGAAGAAGAAGAAGAGCGAGCAGCGCAGCAGACTGCAGCTCCTGATGGACAAGGTGGGCATCAAAGACAAGCCCAAAGTCATCGACCTGACCCGCAAACAGGCCACGGTGGAGACGCTGAGTGAGACGCGGATCAGCTGCACCAAAGAGGACAAGGACCTGTTCCTGTACTACTTCCTGCTGCAGTACCCCGGCCGAAGCATGGTGTTCGCCAACAGCATCGACTGCATCAAGCGCCTGAGCGCTCTGCTGCTGATCCTGGACTGTGCTCCTCTGACGCTGCACGCTAACATGCACCAGAAGCAGCGTCTGAAGAACCTGGAGCGCTTCGCTGAGAAGGACAGGTGAGCAGAGCTCAGTCCAGAAGATCTGTGGACAACAGCGGCTTCAGGAAAGATACCTGCGCAGCTACGCCTCTGATAATGTCATAAGTGGATTTTCTGTGTCCATTCACAGTTTTATTAACTGAATGAGGTCATCTTGGGTTTGAAGCAGCTTCTGTCCTCGGTGATCTTGAGCTTCTCAGGAGCTGTGCGGGAATCTTTCCTGAAGCGTTTCGGAGATGTTGTTCTTCTGCATTGGGTCTGTTTCTTCAGTGACTCCAGACAGACTTCTGTCTATTACAATAAATAAACGCTCCCCTAGAGTTCAACACTCGGGTTCTTTTCAATCCGTTCAGCCGATCTCCAGGTATGGCGGAGCACTTCCAGCTGTAGCTTAGAGCAAAAGAGATTAAATATTTGTCCTGTTTAAAGCTTCTGGAGTTATGTTGTGTACTAAGACCACTGATGTATCCAGGATCTAAACGTCCCTGGTAATAATCATCATCGGGCCTGCTGCAGTCATGGTGTTTGGTAATGTTTACTGACACGCTACAGCAGAAGATAGATAGAAGTTTAAAGATATTACAAGAGACTCTTTTCAGCTGCTGGGTAGACTAGTGTTCAGATGTCTGGCCAGCACTGCTTTATGAAAAATATAAAACATGTTTGTTCACAATAAACACCACAGTAGCACTAGATTATTCTGGACGACTAGTAGTCGACTAAATGTGTGATTACAGAAAGCTTGCTCGTTCAGCGGAGGCTTTATCAGAGTGATGGAGTATTGGGAAGGGTGAAATGATCAAATGTGTCACGTGTTACATAAATATATATATGACTAGATACAGATGGGTAATTTTAGCCATTTCTTTAATATTTAATAATTCAGCTGCTTAGTTTGGGAATGGAAAATTGTTCCCTAAGTTATGATGCATTCTGTCCATTTTATTTTGTGACTAAAACCACTTTTATTATCAAAAATGGTGTCTAACTAACAGTTTGTTCAACTTTTTAAAGTGTTCTCAGATAAAAGAAAACGCTGGTGTGCAGGTGTAATGGTGATGTGTTTGTGTCGTCTCTCAGCTGTGTGCTGCTGACCACAGACGTGGCTGCTCGAGGCCTGGACATCCCCGGCGTCCAGCACGTCATTCACTATCAGGTACGCTCTCGCACACACCTGTCCCCTCCTGCTGAAGTTATCTTTATTTGACCCTCGAACGCTCTATTCTCATTCTTTTTTATTTAAAACCTTTAAGAATTGCTCTCTGGTTGTTTTCTGTGTTCAGCTAGCTGAGACTTGTCGTAGCACCTGTGTATCATCGCTCTTTGGTTGCGTGTGATGTCCTCTCGTGTGAGTGTGTTTGTAGTAAAGCGTCTGCTGAATGAATAAGGCTCTCAGCAGCTCTGTGTGTGTTCCTCCAGGTTCCTCGCACGTCTGAGACCTATGTGCACCGCAGCGGACGTACAGCCCGCGCCACCAGAGACGGCCTGAGTCTGCTGCTGATCGGCCCCGAGGACCTGCTCAACTTCAGGAAGATCTGCAAGACCCTGGGCAAGAGCGAGGACCTGCCCCTGTTCCCCGTCCAGAGCCACTGCATGAGTGCCATCAAGGTACGAGCAGCCAGAGACTATATCAGATCTGTGCTCCAGCATCTGAAGAGATGTTTGAACCTCACCGTGGAGGAGTTTAGACTATTAGACTTCAACCTGACTCTCCTGAAGTCACCATAACATCTCATTTGAAATGTTCTTCTATTGTTTAGTGATTTATCAGGGAGCATTTCTTATGTGTTTCCAATCACAGGTCCTTCTTAATCTTACGCCGTTTCTTCAAATATATAATGTCAGCTTCTCTTGAGCTGTCTGCGGTGTTAACTCTGTGCTCTGCAGGAGCGCGTGACTCTGGCCAGGAAGATCGAGAAGATGGAGTACTTCCACGGCCGTGAGAAGCAGCACAACTCGTGGGTCCGGCAGGCATCGGAGGCGCTGGAGATCGACGTGGACGATGAGCTGCTGATGGGTACGAGCTCGGCTGCTTCTCTCCCTCAGGCTCCCAGCCGGATCTCATGTGCTCTCTCTTGTCTGTGTTTCAGGAGGCGGTAAGAGCGAGGAGGAGGACCGCGAGCAGCAGAGGCTCATCCGGAGCCTGAAGAAGCAGCTGAAGCAGCTCCTCTGTAAGCCGGTGTTCACCACACAGATGAAGACCAGATACCCCACACAGATGGGTAAACTGCAGCTGCCGCCCGCCTTGTCCGACTCCGCGCTGGCCACGCTTAAAGCTCTGTGACAGAACAGCGCTCCTCAGACTCTCAGACAGGCTTCATGATGTCTCTGTGGATGGAATCACACTTTCCACAATGTTGGACTTTTCTGTAGTGGTTTCTATCATCCGCACACATGCTTCATCTGTAAGTGATTGCTATTAAACGTGTAGCGTGAACACAGACCCCATGACTTATAATCAACTGCAGAACTGTGGCACATACAGGTCCTAACGTGAGAAACAACCTCTAAAAGGATTTAATTTCGCTTCATCTTAATGACTCGTGTTAATCTATTTTTTACCAGGGCTTTCAGCCGAAGCATGTCTTTCAGATTTCTCTGGATGGTCGAAGGCTTAATTAAACTTGTAGAAATGAGCTTCAGAGTGATTCAACTGAAACATCACTTTATTACATCAGAGTTACTGATAAACAAGTTACTTTCTCTGTTGAGGAATAAAACCATTTGAACAGAAGTGTGTGTGAGATCAGATGTACTGAGCTGTGTGTGTGTGTGTGTGTGTGTGTGTGTGAGTGATGCTGGCGCGTGTCAGTTTGAGGCTCGGGAGGTGTGTGGAAGCGTCTGGAGAGCGCTCCCGCTCTTCTTCTTCTTCGGTGTGGTTCTCTTCACCGCCCCAGCGCTGCTGTCCATCAGTCTCATGGCTCTCCTCTCCAGGTCAGCTTTCTCCATGATGAATTCCTTTAAAGACAGAAAAGCATGTTGACTGAGCTTGTGGTCACGTGCTGCAGGACAGCTCTGATGAATCACCTTGATCATGTCCATCATGGTGTGTGTGTCCATGAGGTCCAGCGCTCCGTAGTGACCCAGGTGACACTGCTCCGCCAGGCTCTTCACCGTGATCAAGATGCTCCCGAGCTCCTCCACCTGACAAACACACCTTGATGAATTTGTCTCATCTTTATCAGACTCTCTTTCTGACGGCACCCATTCACATCCATTACTGAGACACTGATGCAGAGACACATTTCTACAAAGCTAGGCACACAATCCCAAAAAATCTTCAGGCTGATAGTAGCTCATAACTTTAGAAGGAAATCTTCAATAATGCTAGTTTAATCCTAAACGAGCTGCAGTCAGCCTCAGAATACAAACACCTGACTGTAGTTTCAGAGGATATAACACCTCGAGATTCTCCTGAGATTAGATTCCTGTCTTCACAACCAGCTGGACCAATGTAAGCGCTGATATTGTAGATAATTGATCTTAGTGGTAAGATAAAAAGGGGTCTGATGAAGAAACGCTCTGCAGCACACCTGGTCTCTGGATTGGCCCAGGTGCAGGTGGAGCTGCATCTCCAGCTGCTTGTTCTTCTCCTTCAGCTGATCCAGCTGTGTCTGCCGCTCCGACAGCTCCTGATTCATCATCTGCTCCAACAACAGAAACACGTTACGCTTCAGTCAGGTCACGCGCGTGTCCTGCTCATGCATCACGCACCAGTCTGAAGGTGCTGTGCTGCTGTCTGCTGGCCTCCAGGTGGCTCTGGCTAGTCTTCATCTTCTCCATGAGCTGGGATAACTGCTCCAGGAGGTCCTGCCGGCTGAAGCTCAGCGTCTCGTAGCGTCTGATAATCGGTGTCACCAGGTCTGTCCCGAAGCCCAGATACTCTGCAACAAATACAACACGCTGAGACTCCAGAGAGAGCCTGAAGAGTCTCTGTGTTCAGATGCTCTTACTGTCTGGGAGTAAGTCCAGAGTCCTCAGCAGAAACTCCTCGAACTTCTTGTATTTGTTCACTCGCTCTTGTAAATACAGGCGCCTGTTGAGTAGAGTAATGCACATCTGAACTCTAACACTCTGGAACGAGTGGATTGTATTGTGTCTGAGGTGGTTACCTGGCTTGTAAGTCCTGGAGTTGTTTGGAGAGCTCTTCTTTCTCCTTTTCCTTCACTTCTTTCTGCTGTCTCTCCATCTGGAACTTCTTCAGCGCTCGCCGGCGTTTCACCTCGTTCTCCTCCACAAACTTCTCAAATTGTGCTGCCCTGTGTTTGGTCTGTGTGATAATGCTCATTATTGATGGATCACGTAAGCTGTCAGAATACTGCACTAGAATGAAGACTAAAGCAGAGCCACCACAGAACCAGACGGAGATCATTCTGAGGATACCAACAGCTTTAAAATCATAACAAGAAATAGTTTAGTAGCTATGATGCTGATTTTGAAACTAAATCTTGTAATTTTGTCAGGAAACACTGGCATCTAACAATGGCTTGGGGAAAAATCTTCAAAAATAAATCTTCAGAATACGGCGAGTACACACAGAGCTGTATGCTGTCTGAAAGCATCTCCACAACATTATGAAAAATTGCACTGTATTTGTAAGATTTCCTTCTTAAATCACTTCATCAGTTCACTAAAGGTCTTTCTGTTTTCACTGAATGAGGTTCACTATACATAAATATACCGAGGGTCTTGGGAGTGAAATACTGTCTGGCTGATGGAAACCAGATCAATTCTACTGTAAAATATTTACCTGTATTTGTGAATAACTTACTATAAAACATAAGGATACTTTTTAGTGATGATGATGTGTAACGTGTATGTAACTAATGGCATTTCTAGTGCGTGTAGGTAGCTTCGACAGGTTAAACATGGATGGAATATGCATAGAAATGACACGCAGATGAGGTTATGCACTATAAAACAAGCAAAACGTTCAGAATGAAATCCACAGAGTTTATAATGAGGCTGCTGAAACATTTAATGAAAGAAATCCTGTCTTTGTAATCGTTATTGGTTTCTTCATATTTGTAACTAATTGAATTGCACACGTGTCGTCGGTCACAGTACATGAGGTCACGGTGTTTGTGAGGGTCTCACCTCAGTCTGTCTCTGCTGGAGCTGAGCTCGTCTCCTCTGGAGGACTCTCATGTTCTTCTGCACTTCCTGCCGTGTCTCCTTCAGCTGCTCATCCAGGGCCTCCACCTCACCTCTCTTCTGCAGGACCAGTGTGCTCTGCAGCGTCTGGACGCCGGTCAGCAGGAGCCCGCTGGAGGACTGAGCGGTCACATGACACTCACTCACACACCAGCATACAGTGCTGTACCAGCCTCAGTCAGGTTTAAACAGGTGCAGCTCAAAAAAATCAGAATATCGTGAAAAAAAGAAAACGTATCAAATAGAATTAGAATAGAGAGTGGTAGAGTTAGGGGGTCAAAGGTCAAATACAGATTCCTGAGGACTGACCTCTGTGATGACGGGGATGTGTTTTATCTGCTCATCGCTCTGTTCTCTGTCAGCGGAGAAGCACAGGCGTCAGTGACGTCAGAGAGGGACGCAGACGGGGACAAAAGTCTTTAAAAGGAGCGTGTGAAGTTTGACGCGGCTGTTTTGTACGTGTAAAGACACTTTTTAACCGTGTTAAACACACTACCCTCTGTTTTACCCACATATTGATACTGTTGTATAGCTAGTAAATTAATAGATGCAATGAAATTAGAAATGTTAAGAGTTTTGTTGCTCATTTCACTCATCTTTTGGTCATTTTAACAAATATTAAGAAATATATATAAATTAAATCCAACAACAGAAAACTTATGCATCATTTGTAGAAAAATATGCATTTAGCCCTAACAAAGTTTAATAGCCTATGTTTGTTTTTTTGTTCACTTTGGCAGACCCTGAAATGGGTGGAATGGACATTGAGCATTGAAGACGCATTTAAAGATGTGCATTTATTACTTGTATAGAGCAAGAACACCCAAAATGAAAGTGTAGATAAAGTTTACCCTCTTTAACTTAATGCTGAACTGAATTCACGGAGCAGACTATTTGCTAAAATAACGTAACATTTACACAAGCGCTCAGTTTGTTCAATCAGATGCGGCTGTTTTCTTTCAGAATCAGTGGCTAGCAAAAAATACAAAAATAGAATAATTCGTTTTTACCTAAAAATTACATTTTCATTTTCTATTGCTAATAACAGGATTACTGCTAAAGTTAAGCAAGCCATATCCCTGATGATGACAAATCATGACATAACACTGACATCATAAACTACGTATCAATGTATTATCCCTCACGAACAAATATTACGTTTGCATACGTATGGATTAGTGTACAACTATGACATTGTTCACGAATAAACTTGACGTTTGACTTTTGTCTATGGAGCTAGTTTTATGACAAAACTATTTGAATTTGAATTGTGCGCATTTGAATTATTTACAAGTGTTATTTAACAAAACTGAATATTAAATAGCTTTGAATTTGATTTCGGATTTGAATTTATTTTACTTGAATATTAAACATTTGTTTTATAGACCTGTATTTTCAAACAAGGAATGTTTTGTTCTGAATTCTAAGACTGCAGATCTCCATTTTTATAAAATACAACTTATCGTTTTCAAGATGAATAAAAAATTCGGAATATCAAATTCAATTTTCTAAAATTTAAAATGCAGAAATTCAGATCGTATAGAAAGTAGGTCAGAGGTCATCCACAGGGAAGAGCAGATGATCTCCGAAAAATCAAACGAAGCATTTTGGCCGATCACACAGATGCAGGAGTTTTACAAATCACCCCTAACAGTGTCCTGACTACAGACAGTGCAGGCAGTGCCGTGCGGTGAAGGTACTATATTCTTTTATATATAGAAATATTGATAAAACAATATCATTCATGTTTCACAAGAGTGAATAAATCGATACATTTGCATGAGTAACTTGTGTGATCAGCCAAAATGCTTGGTTTGATTTTTCGGAGATCATCTATGCCTCTCTGTGGATGACCTCTGACCTACTTTCTGTACGATCTGAATTTCTGCGTTTTGAATTTTAGAAAATTAAATTTGATATTCCAAATTTTTTTCTTCATCTTGAAAACGATAAGTTTTATTTTAGAAAAATGGAGATCTGCAGTTTTAGAATTCAGAACAAAACATTCCTTGTTTGAAAATACAGGTCTATAAAACTCTGCCTAAAAAAATCAATCATTCATTTTCAAATGTTTAATTTTCAAGTAAAATAATTTCAAATTCAAATCCGAAATCAAATTCAAAGCTATTTTAAAAGCCATATAATATTCAGTTTTGTTAAATAACACTTGTAAATAATTCAAATGCGCATAATTCAAATTCAAATAGTTTTGTCATAAAACTAGCTCCATAAAATAGCTATTATAGTAATAAAAGTTATTATTATTATTAAGCATCACCTTAGATGACAAACAGGAAGCTGTTTAATAATATTAGTTTTTTCCCCCATCACATACTGACAAAACAAAACCAGTACTTAGTTCACAACCAGTAAAATGGTATTTTACTATGTATGTAAGCTAAAATGACGTGGAATAAAATAAAAGTGTTCTTGATTTTAGCCAACTCATTTTATTCAAAACCTATTTAATTAAAGCCTCAAAGGTAGCATGTTGTCATTTGCTATTGCCAAAAATAATTAAAACATTTAAAATTTATAAAGTAATATTAAGTCTATTGCAATTAAACCATACCTGTATATATCTTTAATAAGAAAACATATATCTAGACTATATATTTGTTAAAATGACCGAAGTAAAACGAGCAACAAAACTTTGCATTTCTAATTTCATTACATCTATTAATGTAATAGCTGCGCGTGCGTGTTCACGAGTTCCGTTTAAAGACTTTTGGCCCCGTCCGCGTTGCATAATATAGCGCTCGTGAACACGTACCTGTGCTCCTCGAGCTGCGTCACGAACACGTTTCTCTTTCTGTTCTCGACTCTCAGCTTCAGAAGCGCCGGTGAAGAGGAATCCATGCTGTATGACCCGTCGCCGTTTGTCACTCTTCCGGTCGCTCGGAAACCGAAGAAAACACAACTCGAGTCTGGCTCGAGGACGCCCGCTGTTGTCATAGTAACTGAGCGGAAGTGTTCGTGGTGGTTTCCTGTCGAATCCACTGAAAATAAAGTGAATAAAAAACATTTATTATATGGACCTCCTACTTCAGAGTGTATATTATCTTGTAAAGGTCCTGTGAATAAAAAAACACCTGTCTTTACACATCAAGAGCGTTTCAGGACCGGCGGGGGACACGGACGAGGGATTATCGAAAGTCAGCAACCCCTGGAAGGTATTCCAGATGATGAGCATTTGGACCGTTCACAGTCATGAGTTAAACCTTTCCAGCGTGCACAAATATTGGAGAACTGCATTGTGGGAGTGCACGCTCCTTGCCAGTTTTCTGAATTCCTCAGCATCTGCTGTAGAGGGACACTTGATGGGAATGTGATCGATACAGCCAATGACTCCTGGGAAGTTCCCTTATTCATAGAACTCTCCTTGGCAGACTTGGTGTGCTCTTTGGCACACTGTTGAGTCACCTACACCACACTGATAGACGACAGAAGCTTCCAGATGCCAAAAACCTGAAGGGGATTCATATTTGTAAGGAAGGAGAAATGGGGTGCCCCTGACCAAGTCACTCGAAAGCTTGGCCAAACCTATTATTTCTGTTGCATGTTCCTTTGACATTGAAACAAAAAAATGTAAATCATCAAAATAATTTAGTGGCTTGCTCCTGTCTTTCAGCAACCCTCTTTCTGGTCTTGGTGGTGGTCTCTGATTGGCGTTGAAATAGTCATTTTCTGCTGCTGTGGACGTGAGCCTTGAGGCAAGCAGTTTTTAATCTGAGGTTACACCTGCTTCTGACCAGGTTTAATTTAAGACTTGTTTAGATCTGGATTAGGTCTAATCCTGCTTCTAGAAATCCGATTGTTTAAGTCTAGACTAGTGCAAGTCTGAGACTACTGTAATCCATGTGTGAGAAAGCTGCTTCAATACATACAGGTTTAAAATGACATTTAGTCTACGACTAGGCTTAATCCCTGTATGGGAAACCGGCCCAAAGAGTCTTACTTTGATTAACTTGTATATATATATATATATATGCATGTACCACATTTTTTATTGTGTGTACCATAATAGAAAATGGCCAAAGAAGCAGTTTTTCCATTCTTATTTTATTTTAAAATTAAAAACTGCACAATTCTTAAATTCTTCAAATCATTTCATAATCCACTACACCTCTCTCTCTCTCTCTCTCTCTCACACACACACACACACTCAATCATGTTATTGATGTTACTCTCTATAAAGAAACCCAGTGGGGAAATACATTACTTCAGCTCCACTGTGCTACAGTGACGCCGTATGGCAACATTCATATTTTCTCAATTTACAGTAAAACTGTGTTAGATATGTTGATTATTGAATAAATATACGTAATTTACCAACCAAAGATTATGCAACAACAAACAAAAGAAAATTTAAAGTAATCAGAAATGAACCTCTAAATGAACTCCATATCAGTACAGGCCAAACCATTCATTATCTTTATCCAACTTATATTTTATTTCCTTCTTTAAAGCAAGTGAAACACCATATAGGAAATGTAAAAGTGTTGTGGCTTTGATTTGAATATATTACACACACAGTTATGTATGTGTGACTTCAGTGTAGTTCTCACTACAAAATTAAAATAATGGCTGTATTTCCAGCTGCGTTGAATTAAATTTGATTTCAATTATTGAATTTTGGAAATATAAATCACTAGTAATTGTCACAAAAAGTGAAAATAAATCTAAAAATATACAATTGTTTACAGTAGCAGTTATATTATTATTTAAATTGTATTGATCATTAGTTACAATCGTTAGTAAGTGCATCTCTCTTCAGCATGGAAGACTTCAGGAGCCTGGAGTCATCTCATCAGTCATCCTCTGATCATCTACAGGCCCTCACGAAGCTCTCGGACCGTCACCGCATCGCTCTGCTCGTTCAGTGATGTGCAGACGTTCACTGCTCTGCTCACTGATGCTTTGATTCATTTGAAACGTTTCTTTTTATTTCCTTTTCTTCATCAAGGATTCATTAAATTGCTCAAAAGTGAGAGTAAACACATCTCTAATATTAAAACATTCAGATTTATGCTTTTCTTTCTATTTATCAAATAATCCTGGAAGATAAAAGGATTAAATAAATGCAGTCTACAGAGCAGAAGTTTCAAATCTCTCTCATTATAAAATAGATAGATTAGAGATGGTGCTCTACACAGATCCACGGTTCATGGCTGGACGGTGAATACAGCTCAAAACTCTTTCACGGGTCTATAAACTGTACTGGCAGTGTTTCACATCCAGACCGAGACCTGTTTGAGTTTCAGATGTCAAGCCTTACATGTGTTTTAATAGAAACGTAACAAAGTGTCTTTCCCCCTTCATCAGTGCTGCTGTAATGAGTGAAGCTAAACAGACTGGAGCATGGCCATAAAAGGCATCAGCTGAACATCACACGTTTGCTTTGCTATATATGTGAGGACATTGATAGACGTCTATTGTTTTTCTCCTGACCTAACATTTTGATGGCCCTACACCAGCCCTAGCCCTAAACCTACATCACACACACCTTTCTGCAGTTCTACCTTTTTAAGATAAACGTTTACATTTTTAATGTTTTATTTCACACGAGGACCGAAATGTCCTCACAAAGTAAAAAATATCAGATTTTATTATCTTTGTGGAGACATTTGGTCCTCACAACTATAGCAGAACACACAGCTGCATGTGTGTGTGTGTGTGTGTGTGTGTGTGTGGTGACAGAACATGTGAAAACAGCTCTTGTCTTGATCATTTACACAGCACAGCATTTATGATGACATGAAGGTTCTCAAGTGTCATAAATGCTGCATGACCTATTAATAAACACGTAACATGCAAATTCACAAAACCAGTTTGGGTAAATCTCTGGAACGAGATAAACAGGCTGAATACCAGCACTGTCCTGATCTGATGCATGACAGTAACACACATCGAACAGTTACACACACACACACACAATCTGACCCTCACACTCGACTGGAAGGGTCAGTTCTCCTGTAGCTCTGCACTTCCCTGTTTATTTCTAAAGAAAGCGTGTAAGGAAGCTAAACAAAGGCCCCGGGCGTCTGAGTGAAGGCCATGACAATAGAGCCCTGAGCTGCTCAATTAACGCGCTCCCTCATTTCTCAGTAATCCCTCTCGAGCTTATCTAGTATTATCTGAGCTGGCGGAGAGGGTAGTCAAATAAGGTAAACTCCAGCCCTCACGTGTCAGGACCAACCTAAAATTAACCCAGCGAACAGCTGAGCGCTCGAGTGTGTGTGTGTGTGTTCATTCACTAGCGTCCACACACACGCGCAGGCGCGCGCGGCTTGAGCGTCTTTGTCTGTGTGACAATAACAGGATGACACGATTCTCTTACGCCGAATATATCGCTTTATTTCGATCGAGCGACACGAAACGAAACTCGTCGCCGCGGAAAACATCATCATCACCCGGAGAAGCTGCAAACCGGGACGAGACAGACCCGCCACAGTGAGTGTGTGTGTGTGTGTGTGTGTGTTTACTGTCGCTGTTAGTCCAGTAGCAGAATTCATCAATCTCAAGTGTGCTGTGTTCAGTTCATGACAGCAGGTGTGTGATTTGTATCTGCGTGAAGTTTAGCTGTTCAGCTCTTGGAGAGACAGGGGCTAGTTGTCACACTCTTTGTGGGTTGCTTTTGAAATGTCTCTGTGAACACACGCTGTAGTTTACATCGAGACACACGGAGACCGCTAGAGGGTCAGTTGTGCCACGGGGTAAGTTGTCACATTGGAAATGATATTAAAATACATCTCACGGGCTTTTGGGGTAAATGTAAAGATTATGAAACACAATTAATAAAATATAAAAAAGGGGAAATATATACAATAAAAAACTTTCTTGGCCAACAGAAATGTAGCAGTAAATTGATCCCTTTGATTAATAAAATGACCCCTGAGAGCACAGATCTGTCTTCATGCTGATCTTCTTATTGCATGCCTGTGTGAATATTTATGTAAATGTAATCTGGATGACAGATTTGACAAAAACTATTTCAGTTTAAGACCATAAAAAAGCACTGCTAGAGAAAACAGACGTTTATGTTGAAGTTAGACCCTGTGACAACTAGCCCCGGCCTCCACTATAACAGACCCACTGATTCTGTATGCTCCTGATCCTGCAGACCTGTCAGAAGAGCACAGGTGCAGAGCGTGAGTGAAGACGACTGGACGGATCTACATGAAGCGGCTCACCGGGGTCAGGAGCTCTGTGTGAGGACTCTGCTGACAGGTGAGAGCCACGGACACACACCTGTCCTAGAGCTGAGAGTCATCAGACACCATGAGCCCGTGGCCTGAAGTGTTTTCACACAAATCTTTCTGAGGAATTTCTGAATAAACTTGTCTAACGAGTTGACTTGCTCCTGTGCCGTGGCTCTTAGGGCCCTTAAGAGTTTAATTGTGTTATTTAGTGTTGGTCACCTGCTGTGTGTGTGTGTGTGTGTGTGTGTGACAGATCCTGGTGTGTGTGTGGACAAACGCACGCTTCAGGAGCAGACGCCGCTGCTGCTCGCCCTTCACGGCCCTCACCTGGAGTGTGTGAGGAGTCTTCTGGAAGCAGGAGCTGACCCTGACATCAGCAACAAAAACAAACAGACGCCTCTTTATAAAGGTAACAGTGTCAATATTCACCTCAGTTTAGTTCAAGAAGAACGTCTGATAAAAATGTGTTCACTCTCAGTCCATCTGAGATCAGGATTATTCGGTTTCTTCATCAGATCTGGAGAAATTTGTCTCAGTAATGGATGTGAATGGGTGCCGTCAGACATCAGAATAATCCACAGCACTCCAGTCCAGCAGTTAACATCTGGAGAAGACAAAAGATCAAACTAATCCAGCGTTAAGATGATTTGAACTGAAATACGATTCAATGAAAAAATCTCCTGTCTTCTCTCACATCAAAAGCCAGCTGATTTATTCTTCGTCTTGTAAACGCTGATCTGTGCAGATTCCTCTCCTGATTCAGAGCAGAACACTTTCACTGCAGCGAGAGTTATTATGAATTATAGACTGGATTAGTTTGATCTTCTGTCTTCTCCAGATGTCAACTGATGGACTGGAGTGCTGTGTATTATTCTGATGTTTTTATCAGATTCTGATGGCACCCATTCGCATACATTACTGAGACACATTTCTCCAGATCTGATGAAGAAACACACTTTGATGGCCTGATGATGAACACATTCACAGCTCATTTTCTTGATATGAAACACACGTGAGTCAGAAGATGAGCCAGCTCCTCTGTGTGTGGTGTTTAGCGTGTGAGGTGGAGAGCATCGGTGCGGTGAAGCTGCTGCTGGCGTTCGGCGCTGCGGTGAATCAGCGCTGTTATCGCGGCCGGACGGCGCTGCATGAGGCGGCGAGGCGAGGAAACTCTGCGCTCTGTGAGACGCTCCTGAGGGCCCGCGCCGCTGTAGATGCCCGTGACGCTGATGACATCACACCCGCCATCGAAGCAGCTGGACACGGACACACCGAGGCGCTGGAGTACCTGATCCACAACGGTACTCTGATTCTCTCTTGCATGCAGTCACTCGGGATCTTCTGTTAACATCAGCAGTAGTAGCAGCTTTGCTTTCCTCTTATCCTGTGACTGTTTTTATTAAAACTTCTCTGCAAACTGTGTTGTTTTGCAATGAGAGCTGTGCCAGAAACTCTTCTCCAACAGCAGCTGGTTTAGACGTGCTGGATGTGTGTTTATCTGTATAGAGTAAAGCTGTGAGGAAAAATTTTACAATCAGAATTCTTGAAAGTTTGGAATGTTTTTCAAATTTGAATAAAAGGAAAACTAAAAGACTTTCATATCACGAGAGTCAATATTTTAATCACAATATAATATAGAAAACACAACAAATGTTTGAACTGAGGTTAGACCCTTGAGCAAGGCACAGATACCCAACTGCTCCCCGGGTGCGTGTTCACGGTGTGTGTGTGTGTGTGTGTGTGTGCGCGCACTTGTATGGGTTAAATACAGAGTACGATCTCCATGTATGCCTGGCCACAAGTCACTTCAACACCAGATCGCACAGGCTTTGCAGATCCCATCACCTCATCTACAGATCCAGAGAAGCTGGAGGAATCTGTGTGT
>JAUCNO010000278.1:0-18810 GCA_032353835.1 Enteromius viviparus | reverse complement strand
ATACTGAGCAAATCACCTTTAAAGTTGTCCAAATGAATATCTTATCAATGCATTTTACTAATCAAAAATGACATTTTTAATATGTTTACAGTAGTAATTTTACAAAAAATCTTCATGGAACATGATCTTTAATTAATTTTCTAATGATTTTTGGCATAAAAAAAATATATAATTTTTACCCATGCAATGTATTTTTGGATATTGCTACAAATAAACCCCAGCGGCTTAAGACTGGTTGTGTGGTCCAGGGTCACATTATGGTAAATTGATATTCTTCACTTGTAAGTCACTTCAGCTCAAAGGCACTGTTTAGTAAATGTAATGCAGACATCATTGAGTAATGCACCTCCTACCAGTGTCCTCCAGGCGGGTTGTCCCTGTAATGAACTGAAAGTTGCTTCAAATAAAAGAGCCTGGTAAAAGAAATGGCATTTATGCTTATGATTAATTGGTTTTTGAGAAACACGCAGTAGTATATCAACATGTTAATACCTAAAAAAAACATTTATGATATCATAATTTAAGCCAAACCTGACTGGAACATTTATATCCTGAAAAGTCTTATTGGCATTCTGTCAGCTTCATCAATGAGCACGGTTTATATAATGATGTCAAGACTGGAGAGCAAATATGTAAAAACGGTTCAGAATTCTTTGTCTTCGTCAGTTCCTGACGTGCACATCCATAAGGGACCACAGATGAATGAGTTGTGGTTTAAAGGGTCAGGGCCATGAAAATTGTGAGGGCAATTACAAGCCATCTTTGTACTGCTCTGACGTACATGTGATTGTGTGTACATTCTGTTCCTGCAGACGATGCTGGTCCAAATGTGGTACCCCATCACCGTGGCAACAATCTCCAGGGAGTTCAAAAAGATTCTGGCCAAGCACCTGAAGGCCACGTCAGGGAGCCTGGAGGGTCTGGACCTCAAACTGCACGATTTTGGCTACAGAGGGGTATCCTCACAAGAGGTACGATCAGCAATTACACTTCCTGGTTAGGACAGTGTTGTTATTGTTAACTAAAACAAAAGTTCACTGTTATATAGTTGCTTACTAGCATGCTTATTATTATTATTATTATTATAGGGGTTATATAATGTTGCTTTGTTTTGTGTATTTGGTGTAATGCAATATGTTTATATGGTTTAAGTTTCAAAAAATATTATTCACTAATAGTCTTTTTACATTTTGTATTGAATTGTGACTCGTAAACATAACATTTTCCGATTAAGTGAAAATGCTTATATATTAGGAAAAATATTGGGAAAGCGATATATCGGTCGATCTCTACTTCTGGGGCAAAGGAAATCAGACATTACTTGGTGAAAGCAGAAAATCTATTCATTATGAGACAAGGCCATTCCATTTAATCAAAATGAGATCAGACCTGACCTTTTGAAATGCAAGCAATGCAGACCGCTCTCGATTTCTGTATTTTTGAAGGTAGGAGAGCCCTGATTGTTGGCCGTGTTTGAGTGAGGTTGTCACGCTAATGGGTTTTTTGAGTTATCGGGTGGTGCTGTTTGAAGAGTTGTGCAAGTAAAGATGGCTGTTTGGCTCTTGAATCAGTCCGTCTGCTTTGTAAAGGTCAACTGCCAGGTTTCATCTAAATCACACAGTGACGGGTTCAGGTGTTGGGTAACTAGTGATAAGCATTGAGTCTGTTACTGACTGGCTGGGCGTGCTGAGTGTAGGAGACCTTTGTGTGTGAAAGTGAAACCACTGGATTCTGATGAGGTGTGACATAACCCCTCTGTGGTGCCCTTTTGAGACCAGTATGCAATGATCTAAAACTGGACATGATGACGCAGCCTTCATAGATCAATCCAGAAACCTGTGCGTACAGAAAAGGTGCATTTACCATTAACATCAATAGAGGTTTAGATCATATAACAAGGTAGATTTACACGTCTTCATCTTTCTAATGAACTTAAACCAATATTAGAAAGAAGGTACAAGTGAAGTGATGCTCAGGGGCATTGCTAGACCTGACTAGAAATAGTTTCTCACAGATTTGAACTCCATAATACCACTTTACTGAAAAGGTTTGATTTGATTCTAAATTTTTATTAGATTACTTTTTATTATAATTCATATTTTATGATTTAATTAACTCTTTTAACTAGCAGGGATTTGAACTTTGAGCCTTTGTAACCTTATAGCATACATAAAGCCATGTTACTGAAAAATTTTGATTTAATAATTTTTATTTTTTTTATTTTATAAATGATATGGTTCATTTACCTTATTTGACCAGAAGAGATTTGAACTTGCATTCTTTGTAACATAATAGCACATATAATACCACTGTACTGAAAAGGTTTTATTTGATTTTTTTTTTTTTTTTAAATCAAAATAATCAAATATTTAAAAAAAAAAAAAAAAATCATTCAATATTAAATACAATGCCACTGTACTAAGAACGTTATTTATTTATTTTTTTTCCCCATTTGATTATTTAATTAATTAGTATTTTTTTTTTTATGATTTGTTTTTACGGTTTTAATATTTTGTTTTGTTTTATTTTAAAGAACATTTTTAAAAAGCGGGGATTTAAACTTGCAAACTTTTGTTAACCGCATTGGAAATATAATACCACTTTACTATTATTTTTAATTTAATTTTATTCTCTTCCAACAAAAGCTTGTCATTTATTCAAGATCCATGTCATGTCTGGCCAGTGTAATATTGCTATTGTGTGCTTTTAAGCCAGTTTGAACACAGCCAATTTAATGAAGTATGACTTGACAGTATTCCATGTTATTCTCATGCAGGACTTTGCCGGAAAAGTAGCAAAGCAAAAACGATTTTAGGAGAGGACCAATTGGGAGGGAAAGAACATCAGTGTGGGATCTAAGAAAGCCCGAAGCGCATCTCCCTCAGCAGCTGACAGACTAACGCATGCTGTGTAAAACTATCAAGTCTCTATTAGGAACAGTGGGATATTGATAGTGTATTTTCTAAGTTGCGGTTGACTGTATTGATGATGGCTTCAAGAGAAGATTAATGATGCCAAGCAGAGTTTAATGCCTCCGATACACAGGGTTCCTGCTCACACTCCAACACGACTCTCTTCTGTTCGGGGGACAAGCAGTGATCGATTTCAATGCTTTAAGAGGAGAGAGGTTCACGAAGAGTAAAAGTTCTGTCATTATATACTCACCCTCAGATCCTTTTAAAACACTACGACTTTTGTTCATAAGTGGAAAAATGAAAGTTTAACAGAATGTATAAAGTAGTATTTTAATAGTTATCCACACAAGTTTTGTGCTTCTATTTAAAGTTTAAATATAATGACAAAAGCACAAAATTACTAACATTTAAACTGAAAAAACCCCTGAAAATCCAAAAATAAAAGCTTATTCAGCATATTAATAAATTCTACAATAGTATATTAAAATAACACTGGTATTTCTGCTGATCCATCGGCTGTGCCCCTCTACTGCACTGACAGTTACATGACGAGCTCCCTAGATCCTTGTTACAATCACAGCGGCAGACTAAAGCCTTGTTGTAGAAATGATTTCCCATGGTTGATGTTAAACCCAGATCTCATCAAAAATAATAAAAATTAAAAAAAGAAATAGACTTCTCAAATTCCCACATAAATATACACCTTGTAGTAGCGCAAGAAATATTGATGCTCTCCTCAGGAGGATAAAGAGATTTCGCTTTCAAACCAAACGGATTCACTTTTCAGAGCAACAACCTTGAGGCCATCACTAAAGGGCAAATCCCCCATGATTACTCTGACCCTGCCATGAACAACCTGAGGCACAGTCAATAACATGAGTGTTTAATCAAGGGAATATAGAAAATGTCTCCTTTGCTTTAAATTGTGTACAATTGACTACAAAGGTCAAAGTTAACATCTCTTATGATTAGCTTCTTAAAAGCCAATGTCTATGAGACCGTTATAGAAGCAGAATCAACATGACGGGAGTCGGCTAATGTTGTAAATGCTGTCAGGGAAATCACAATGTTTGATCTTTTTAGGTTTATTATTGGAAAATAAAGACTTCTGGGACTAGGGGGTTTAGATTTTTAACAGGTTAACTGATTCATTTCTGTTCTTTCTTTCTGTACTGAACTAGTCAGCAGCACTTGGTGGAGCCGCTCATCTGGTAAACTTCTGCAGCACAGATACAGTGGCGGGTCTGCTGATGGCACAACGATACTATGCATGTCCTATGGCTGGGTTCTCCATTCCTGCTGCAGAACACAGGTAATGCATATGCTTACTTACTACACACTTCTTTCATCAATGCATAATCACGTTTAGTTTTGTGTAACATCCTGCCTAAAATCTGATCGCCTGAAAGAAGTAGGCTAAAGTACAAGGGAATGAATTGATAAATACTATAATAGTATGTATGGCGCTAAATAATAAAATGAGCGTTCCGAAGATGAACAAATGTTAATGACAGAATTTAAATTTTTACCTTAACTATTCCTTTATGATTGTTGAAGATTATATAATGGTAACTGGGAAGTCTGGTTCTGTCTGAAACTTGTTGTAATTTAGTTTAGTTTGTAAAATAATTTTAAATTTAAATTTTAAATTAAAAAATAAATTAAAAACCCTTACCATTAAATCACTCTAAACCCATATGACTGCCTTTTCCCCCCCAAACACGAAAGGAAATAGTTTAAAGATTGTAATGCTTGCTTTTTTCCATACAGTTACATTAGGTCTGCATCTTTCAAAACTTCAGAGCATAACATAAACACACCAAAAGACATATATGTGATTATG
Source organism: Enteromius viviparus (assembly GCA_032353835.1). NCBI lineage: Eukaryota > Metazoa > Chordata > Actinopteri > Cypriniformes > Cyprinidae > Enteromius > Enteromius viviparus. Next base: position 14,052 of record JAUCNO010000278.1, on the reverse strand, counting down.
CTGTATTCGGTGTCTGAAACATGACAATATACAATTTGTGTTTCCATTCAGTAAACCATTATTCATTGTGACCAGATGTGACCAGGCGAGTTGAAATGTGGAGAACCAGATTCATCCGATTCAAACGAACGATTCATTCACAAATCCCATGAACTCTCATGACCCTGTTATCAGGACAGTTTGCGTGGACCATTTCGTGTGCTTTTGTTGCTTGAAAACTTTCTCCCTTTAAGACGGATTGGGCAGCGAGTCAGTTAAACAGCTGCCTCTGATTTCAAACAGCTTGTGTCGTGAAATCCAACGGTGACGTTAAACACCTGCATGTTAATTTGCATTTGTTCCGTTGATTCTAATTAGTTCTATTAGTAGCTACACATTCATCCATCTCGCAGCTGTAGCGCCTTTTGTCTGTGTGGTTGAGTGCATTTCCCAGTATAGCTCTCAGTCTTTATTTCAAATCACGTCATTTCTTTTGTGACGTCGTTCTATCCTTATATAGTTCAAATTTACGTTTTTCAACCATTCCATGAATCACTCCGATATTTTTATAGCTCTGCGGCTAAGCATCGTTAGACACTAGTGACTTTTCATTTGCAATGAATAATTCTTTCGAATTCTTCTTTAGCAAAATGTAACCCGCTAATTTATAACGCACCTTCAAACTAAATAAAGCACGAGTGGGTGGGACTTCTCTAATTAGCGTTGTACATCATTTAAAGAAGGTCTGTCACTCTTTGTTTCATGTTTTTGTAGTACCATCATCTCTTGGGGGAAGAGCAGAGAGAAAGATGCTTTTGAGTGCCTGCTGGACCAGTTTCCCTCTGGGCCTGTAGCTGTGGTTAGCGACAGTTATGATATTTTTAAGGCTTGTAAGCACATCTGGGGGGACAAGCTGAAGGAGAGAGTGATGGAGAGGAGTGAGGATTCTGCACTCATTATTCGTCCAGACTCCGGGGACCCTGCTCAGACCCTTATTGAGGTGTGTATCATGGGCCAAGTGTGGAGTAGTGTTCACTACAGACCTGATTCAGTGATTGAACTTTGTTTTAATAGAGTCAAGACTCAAACAAATAGCCTTTTTTCAGCACTGTGACTTGAGCTGGTAATGCTCTAGAACAGTGCTTCCCAAACCTGTCCTGGCCTGCACATGTCGTAAGTCCCCCTAATCAGGCACCCAGTTTAGTTCTTGCAGTCTCACTGACGAATGGAATCAGATGTGTTCGATAAGGGAGACATACAAACCGTGCAGGGCAGGGTAGTCCTCCAGGACAGGTTTGGGAAGCACTGCTCTAGAATATTGATTGACAGATGGTCTTTTAGATTAGTTTGTTGCTTGTTTGTACTTGATTATTATAAATTTCACTTGCTTCTCTCCTTTATTTGTCTCTTCTGTCTCATTTTTAGGTGATAAAAATTTTGGAGGAGTGTTTCGGATGTTCTCTGAATTCTGTTGGTTACAAGGTGCTCCCATCATTCCTGCGCATTATCCAGGGGGATGGAATTGATCTGAACTCGGTTAATGAGGTAAACTAAACCTCAGACCAAGAGAGAAACTACCATTTCAAAAGTTTAGAGTCAGTAAGGGTTGGGGCTAACACTAACAAATTGTAAATATATTTTACATTATTTAATATGTTAGGTAAATGCAACTTTGGATGAAACTGTCATATGTTCATAAGATCATACTGGAGAATATTCAGCTTTTACATAACTTGAGCACTGCTGCCAGTCAAGAAAACATCACAACAAATAAAAGGCTGAGAAATTCAGTTAGCACGCGCATTGTTATGCAAATTATTGCACAAGTTAAATGCAAATCAAATATTTATGAGTAATTAGAAAGAAATGGATTATATTAGAGAAATGCCAAATGGACGTTTTAGACCTTTGGACCTCACTTAGGTGTCCTCATGTGACTAGCATGTTATCGCATAGTAATATTGTTGTCATTAAATGTGTTTAATGGTGTGTACAGGATCAACTTTATACTAGCCCTTAATGTTTATCAACCATTCATGACTGATTATAAAGACATTATTACTGATTACACAGTAGTAGATCGTTGATCTTAATCTGATCGGTATTTTTTGCCTGGCGCAGATTCTTGAGAAACTTAGCGATGAGGGCTGGAGTGCTGAAAATGTGTTTTTCGGTTGTGGAAGCGCACTGCTGCAGAAAATCAACAGAGACACGCTAAACTGTGCCTTTAAGTGCAGCTATGTGGAGGCCAATGGCAAAGGCGTGAGTTTCTTTATCGTTTCACTTTGTTTAAATAAGTTAAAGTACATTTGAGCAGCATTATTATTATTTTTTTTCAATTAATATCGTGACCTCTGCGGTTGTACAGATGGACGTCTATAAGCAGCCAGTGACGGACCCGTCTAAAGGATCTAAGCGTGGTCGTCTCTCTCTGAGGAGAAATTCAGATGGCTGCATCGAGACCGTGGAAAGAGGAGCAGGCAAACCACAGGAGGTTAGATCAGATCTCTTTGCAACATCTTAACCTATAATTTCCCAGATTTTTCCCAAAGATGGCTCCTATGAACATTCTGTGAAACATGTTTGTATTTAAGGCTTTATTCTCCTGTTACCTCCTTTTGTAGGACATGTTGGTGACTGTGTTTGAAAACGGGACCATTCTGCAGGAGTACACTCTGGATGAGATCCGAAAGGCTGCTCAGCTTTGGGAGGAAGACATGAGCCCTTCCCAGCACAACAAAGAGGATGACACTACTCTGGAGATTCACCAGAAACACATAATGAACGGTGTGCATTAATAAACACAGTATGCGCACTGTTCTCAACACTGCCCCCTACAGACCAACCACAAACCTATTCCACATCACTCAGATGTTTATCAATATAGCAGAACCTAGTGTTGCCAATACATTATACAAATGCATATCTGACTTCTGAGGCAACACTTTTGAATTTGGTTGCCACTGTTATTTTTAATCATCTCCTCCTTCATTTTACCACACTGTGAGATGCCAAATATCTTTGTTGCTGCTTCAGAAACATCTTTATGTTTTAGGAGTGTATTGACGACAGGGTTTGCATCCGATTTGATTGTAACGTTGTTAAAGCATCGCCTGGCAGTACATTGATAAATGAAGGTGATCTCATGATCGTATGCACCAGCAGTTCTGCACATGATTCTGATTTCTGATGTGACGTGCAATGACGCTCTCTGAAAATGCAAAAATTAGATTTAGAAATCACTATCTATTTCAGTTTTGGAGGATTTGGGTGTTCTTTTAATATTTTTGTAGACACCCCTAATGCCAAGATAGCAATGATGCATTTTTTTTTTACAATAAACAAATCCGTTTTAAACTATTTTCATGTGTGCAACATAGAGATGCACAGTTGTCTTCTTGCTGTTACTTAGCTTACATACATTCGCTTCCTGACTTTTCAGAATATTACTTTTGTTGGTGAAGATGGACAAAATACTTCTCTGGAACAGCAGATTGATCCTGATGTTAATAACACTATCAATGAGTAATTGCTACATAGAAAAGAATCAAATGTTTTCCTGATCCTAGTTACAGTGTGATTTATATGGAGTTGGTTTTAGACTTCCATCTGAGATGCGCAGAATACATTATACAAACACTTTCCAGTATTCTGTCTGAATTCAGCTGCTGATGGTGCCTTAAAAACCACTCAGACCTCAGCGCCATTCACTTTCTCTTGCTTTGTCCTTCCCTCCCCTCATTTTTTTACTCTTAATAATATTGTCCATCGTGCTCAATTTCTCTCTTTCATCCTTCTGTGACTCACATATGAATGATGTTCAGTGATTGCTTTTTTTCTGTCCTCCATATGCTGATACTGAATGAGATGTGCAGTGGGTTTAATTACAGAGTACATTGATTAATGAGTCATCATCTTTGTTTTTGATCATGGAAATGATTTCCAGGTTGCTCCGAACATCTGAAATGAAGCAGTTTGACCCTACCTCTTTTTTTTTTTTTTTTTACCAATAAGAATGTATATTAATATGAAGTGATGATACTTACACTTAAAAGGCATTGTTCTGTTGTGTAAATACTCTTTAATAGTAGTTTCAATTATAAATTTTGTCTTGAAATTTTAGCGTTCTTGTTGCATTTTTTTATTTTTTATTTTACAGAAGGAATATTTTTAAACGCTTGACAAATAGACAAGCAAACAGAAAAAAAGATATAATAAATATAAATTGAACTTCGCCGTCTTAGTATTTAATCTCATCTTTTTTAATTAGTGTGTGTTTTTGTAATTTTGAAAGAAAATTGAAAGAAGATTTTGTAAATGGCCATCAAAAGCAGTGATGGCTATGATGGTGCCAGTATGTCTGGATTTTTTCCCAGGTTTTAATTGCATAGACATAGAATGCCCTTTGGAAAAGACTACTTTCTTCATAACTGTCATAGCAGAAAAGGAATGGAATGCCAAAGCAAGGACTGTGACTTTCAGAATGAATGATTTTTAAGTTGTGCCAAACAAAATAGAAAATCTGTATTTCCAAATATTAGTGGTTCAGTTGTCATCCAATAGTGGTTTGCTTTATGATTTATTGTTGCACAATTATATTTTGTTCAAATGAAACATACTTTTCAAACACATCCTCGTTGACATCATAAAATACCTTGTCATTACATTTCACTCTCAGAAGAGCCCAGAGCTGTCCTTGGGGTGGTAAGCTAAGGTGCAAAAGTTACGAGGTATACAGTAGTTGACATTCGAACTGGATCAAAAGCTTTTATTAAAGTTGTAAAATCAAAAGCAATACCTATTCTTGATGAACTTTTATGATCCACTTCAAATGCTGACTACTGAGTGTTTTTATTGTATATTTTGGTACTACGGTACCACCCCAGTGGCAGTTTTGTTGGTATAAGAGTCGTGTTTTTTCCATAGCAGACTTTGGGTGAGTTTGTTGATTTGACCATGTGCAGCATATTTGTATAATGCAATTTTGTCCACTGAAAATAGTCACACTCTTTCTATTTAGACCAGGGTTTAATTAGCAGAAGTCACTAAGCTTGTGTGTATGGGACATTTCAAATTTATGCTCGTTCTTTTATTTTAAATCCAATATTGATGTGGGAAACACTTTTTCAACATTTAAATTTAAAAGAGCATTTTGTAAGCTTTTTTGTGAAATTACAAATGTGTTTGCCGTCACCTTTGATACATTTCTTAATCCTTTTTGAAGAATTCTACAATTCTGCAGCATTTAATAGCAATAGTCAATCTGATCCAAATCATCTGCATAAAAACCAAACAATTCTTTATGAAATCTGAGGATTTTTGTTACATACTATAGATACAGCAATGAAATGGAGCCCTCTATCGATCATTTTACTAAGTACACTACTAATTTCCCTCTGAAACCAGGAGGCCCGTGTTTATACTAAATTATTAAGCCTGAAGTTAGTCACATCGCAACGAATCCGAAACATTCATTTTCTAGAACGTCAAGGGATTCTATGTATCCGATCTAAATTCTAATATATGCGCCAAAAGTCTGAATGGAATTCTAATATCTTTTACTTTATTTGTAATATTGCTGTTCGAATGATGACTTTTTAAAATAGAGAACATGCCAATCAGTACACCTCATCAATTGCGCAGCGCAGCACTCATAATTAATATAGTTATTACGCTACATGCATCCATTCAGTGAATCCAGAACACGCGCGCTATGCTGGCGGTTGCTTGCGCAGCTAATAAAACAAGGCTTGTTTTGTCCATAAATGTCAGTCAGTCATATTCTAATTCAACATGTCGCAGATCAGAGAGCAAATGGAATGTAGGAAAACATCTCGGAGTATGTCTCTGTTAATTGGCTAACACCGTTGTCACTGCTAATAGGCCGCTCTGCGCTCATTGGATTAGTTGCTGCTAAGCAACCTAAGAGGGTTGTCATGGATTCACATGTGAAACGGTCTGCTGACCACTGATAACAGGGTGAGGGCGGAGGTATCACTCCAGCTCTGTCGCACCTGTCTGACATTTGCGATTGTTCAAATGTCACCGGTGAGCGCGCACGCTGTGTCATGACAGACCGCGTGCATTGTGTAGACACGCATTTGAACAACAGTCAGTTGCATTTGATCATTTTTACGGCGTCAGTCAACAAAGAAGCGCGAATCGTAAGCGGAGCGCCGCTACATTAATTGTGTCTTTGCGTGTTCCCATTATTTGGTTTCTCTCATTTGTACTCATTTCACCCCCGGAATGCAAATTTTAATCCTGATTATTTCCGCCGGATTAGGGGTGCAGAATAAGAGGAGGGATAATGCATTTAAACAGCACAATTCCAGAATCTCACGTTTTGTCTTTTATATTTAAGCGTATTTCACTTCTTTTGTGTTTCGGTATGAGCATGGAGATTGGTTTAGCAGCCTGGTGTGAAAATGGAGCCGAAACCAAATTGAACGTCGCACCGTCTGCATTTATGTATAGATGGTTGTCAAAAAAATCTGAAATTCAAAAGAGGAAGTGCTCATTCAGAAACAGGGAGAAGGTTTAACACTGCAGCAAGGTTCATTTTCAGCTCTTTAAAATGGTTCTTCTCAAGTTCTCCCAAAGTGTTCACAGTTAAGATATTCAAATAAAAAAATATTTTGAAATGTGTGTGTTTGGTTTGTTTTTGCCCATACAATCAGGGTCAGTGGGGTCCAGTGTTGTTTTGAAGACCTTTAATATTCATTGTTACAAAACAAAGAACTAAGTCTAAATATATTCTAGCGTGATCAATCAAAAAAAGAATAGGCCCTAAAATAGAGGTTTGGAATGACATGGGAGCAGTGTTGTTATTGTTAGCTAATATATATAATTAAAATTTTGGTTTTGGTAATTTAAAAAAACTAGACATATTTACTACAAGCTATTCTGTTGACTAGAAAACTATTAGAAATAGTAGCTAAATAACTACTTTGAAATACTGAAATTACAAGAGGGTTAATAAAAACATATTAAATATATTAAAAACATAAAAAAATATGAAAATAATAGCAAGTTTAAAATATTAGTAAATTCTAGTAAATTCTATAATTGTATAAATAATTAAAAAAAAAACTGATGACAAAATGTGTAATTTTAGGTTAACTATTCTGTTATTTAAACTGATTATAGACAGACAGATAGATAGATAGATAGATAGGTAGGTAGGTAGGTAGGTAGGTAGGTAGACAGACAGACAGACAGACAGACAGACAGACAGACAGGTAGGTAGGTAGGTAGGTAGACAGACAGACAGACAGACAGACAGACAGACAGATAGATAGATAGATAGATAGATAGATAGATAGATAGTGTAATGTTTATTTGGCCCTTTTAAATAAATCAATTTACAGTAAATGATGCCTTTAGTCAGTGTTTCCTGGGAATTAAACCCATGAACCTGATGAATTACTGACATCATCAACAAAATAGTAGTTTACTTCTTCCTTTTAAAATTAAGCATAAGCTGCTATATGGTTGCTATATGGTTATGCTCCATATTGTCCTTCTTACTCAACATGGATTTTTCTTCTGTTGTTTGTTTTATTCAGCTTCTCAGAACCCCTAGACACACTGCGCCTGGATGCAGACTGAACCAGTTTTACTGTGGGAGTTGCTTGCTTATTCAATGTGGCAACTGTTGGCACAACTGGAGGAAGAGATCCAGCCATGCTGTAAAACCTCTCAGGCTCTCAGTGCAGGTTAAGTGACTGCCTTGGCCACTGCCATAATTCCTTGGCGAGCGAGCAGTGGTGTGAATCAGAATGATGCTGATTGTTCCCCAGGTCGCTCCATCATGCGTGTGCATTCCCGAGGTTTATGTCTGCGCTATTGTGCCACACTTTACTCCAGATGCCAGTCATGCCACATCTAGTCTCTTCCCAGGCAAAGAAATCAGGACTGATGAGTGGCACCAAACCACCACACATTCAAATATTACTGCTGAACCTGAAGCAGTAGGGCAGAATAGTTAAAGGTTGTTATATAACATAATTGACCTATTATAGTACACTGCAAGTTCTTCAAACGATCGTTCGTTAATGTGTTCTTGTTATAAAATAAATTAGTCTACCTTTTTATAGACACTTTTTTGCAGTGCATTTATATTTGTGCACTCTCTGTTCTACTAGAACGCAGAAAATAATAAGAAGCATTAAAAGAATAACAATCCACCTAAAGCACAAATACGCATACAGTAAATGTACCTTAATTGGAGTTTGTTTGGATACAGTACGGGTTTGTCTATACAAACTGTGCAACTGCCATCTAGTGTTAGCAAAAAACATGCCTAAATGGACCTAAATGGTGTGTCATGCACACCATTATAGATAAAAACAAGAGTGTGAGGGATAGACATAGGCCTAGTCTTTACAATTTATATATTCAGAAAGACGTGTCATGAATGGAACGATCAGCAGAAGATGATGAAGGTGACAAATGCATGATAACCATCTGCTATTTTATTCTCTGTAAAGATTTATTGTCTCTCCTCAATAAAGATCATATTGTCTCATTCTCCTGTTCTCACGCATAACATTTATAGGACCTGGCAAAAAAATGTGTAGGCCTACATTGTACTGAGCACAGTGAGTAGTTATATACACCAAAGTAAATATATGAAATCTCCAATTTTCATTTATTTCATTTTCATTATTATCAAAAATACAAGACAATATTGAGGGTTAAAAAGTATTTATACATGCACACTCATTCATGTTCATATTCAATTGATCAAAATACAGGAAAAGACACAATATTGTAAAATTATTAAAAAATAATGGATTTCTTTAATTTACTTTTTACATTTTGTTTATTCCTGTGGTTATTGGTTGTAAACGTTCCCTGACATAAAATAGGGGGGAAATATTTTTCATATTAAATTGACATGTAAAAATGCTGTTGTGTGTTTATCCATATATATATAATACAACTAACAAAAACAATAAAAAGACAAAAACTTTACCTAAAATTAATAGTAAATTAAATAACACTGTGTGAATATTTAGTGACTGGCACTCTTAGAAAAAATCATGAACCAAATTGTCTTTTATTTGTTCCTAAAGGGAACTGAACCCAGGTGTTTGCAGTCTCAGGGTGTGATGAGTGTGGACACCTGTCTGTGTGAGGAAAATGTTAGACCTACTTCAGTATCACCAAAGCGTTAACGTGCAAAAAACATTACCCCAGTTCTGTGTCTTTTCCCATTTTCTGGTCTTGAGAGCCCTTTGTTTGCGCTGGAAAAGGCAAGGGCAACAGCTGAGATGGCATCAGGTGTGTGCATGTTTGGGATCTTTTTTATAATAACTGAAAGAACAGTCATCGGGCTAGACTCGACCTTGGAATGGCATGCAAATGCAGACCTAAATGCAAGTACACACTAATGCACAGTGAACTTTAAATGAACAGTGTCTAACAAAAAATCTCTTTAGGGCTCTTGTCCCTGTAGGCTTGATTCTGACACTTACATTTCCTGAAGTCTTTTTCTGATCTAAGTGAAATTAGGTGTGTGTGTGTGTGTGTGTGTTTCAACCAAGATTAACTATGCCACTGACTGATTCCAACTGACTTTGTATACTGTATATGGTGATAAATATAGCCTAATATTATGCTTTTTTATAAGGGTTGAAGGATTTTATAAGGGTCCCGAGTGTCTTTTTTCGTTATTATTTTTACACGGTTTTTCAATAAACACAAGCAAACCAAATATATGCTTTTTCATATTATTTTCATATTTTTATCTTTAATAATCACATGGATTTTTTTTTTTTTTGCCAACCTTCTTAGTAGAATTAAAATGCGATTATATAATATAGCTGAGTTAGAATATCTACTGTGTTTACACACACTTGAGTGAGCTTTAAGCAAATGTCACTGAACATAGAGCTACTCCTAAAATACTGTATGGTAAACTGCATAGCCTAAGTAGCTGCTACACATTTAAAAAATGGTTTTATCTTGTCAAAACCAAAACAGATTATGCAAGCTGCTGTTTCCTTATTTTTACTCACATTTGAATGAGTGAACAATGTTCAGGCAATATTTGATATACCCAGTCAGACAATATTTTTAACTGATAAAACTATATTTCATTTATGTAGTAAATTGTCCAATAGAGAAAAGCATTACGGCCACGGTACATTTGATCAAACCCAATCCCTGTTTGTCTCCATGGAGCTCCAGAGCGTCTTTAAAGCCGAACACACTCGGCTCTTTCCGTACAGAGAAATGCTATTTGTCGAAGAGACTCGGCTCTTTCCCTGGGTATTCGGCTTTCCGAAGTAGAGGACTGTTTAAAGCCGAAGTCTTTCGGCTATCTTCGTATAGAGAAACGATTAATGCCGAAGTTACTCGGCTCTTTCCGTAGGAAGCCGCGATTACAGCCGATTCCCCGCTCTGCGCTCGCGACTCTGGCACATCACTCATTTAGCGTTGTTTTGGTCTTGACCTAGCGCATTTCTCTCAAACAAGAAAATGGAATCCGCTAATCAGGTAGAAAATAGCGTTTGTGCATTTGACCATATCTAATGAAAATGACGAGAAATGTTTAAAATGTAGGCTACTGAAATGCGGCTCACCAAACTACATTAAAGGACGCTATTCATCCTGTTCATTTGTTATTACAGATTGTGTCAGTTGGGACATTCCAAGTTCTTAAATTACCTTTGGGATTTATCCGCGTTCTGGAATGGGTAAGTGTGCTTTAAACACGCGTTTTTCCTCTCACGTTTTTCTAACTCTCTTTCAATTACTTTTTTCAATTGGCTCTATAAACTTGGTCCAGGCATGTGTGAGGGACGGAGTGTTTTTTCTATCTTTTATTATTTCAGTCATGTGCTGCAGTCAGTTTTGAATATGTAGCCTTTCTGTGGCACAGCTATATTTATAATATCCATTTGCTCAATTTGATAAGAATCTGAATTGGGCATGTTGAAAAAATAGTTTTTATAACCGTGTAATTTATTTAAACATGTAAATTAATCCTCATAAGTGTAAGTGACATTCTCTTGATGCCATGATCAATCCCATATTCATGAACCGAGGTACTCGGGTTTATATAACGCACCAGCAGTCAATTCATTTCATTGGTTTTGCTGTTACTCACATTCTACTGCCATAAAGAAGCAGTTGATAAATGTAAATGCAGCATGTTTTAAAATGACCTCCAAACTTGATTTGTGAATTGAATGTAAACTGTAATATAATCAGTTAAAGATTTAGTATTGTAGTAAAATCATTGCAGATAACCTTTTTTTTTTTAGATTTGATGTTTTATTTATTTATGTTTAAAATTAATCAGTTGTGTTAATGCATCTGCTTCAATATTATTCCTTGTGCAGGTATGATTAGTCCAATATTGGTGCAGTATGAATGAATTGCACAGGAACGTGTTGGTTAATATAATGCGTGACTTGTTTTTACCTTTTATGTAGACTATAAAGATGAGGTAAATTATTTTAAACATCCTGCTTGATATATTAGGATTGTTTAATGCTGTTGAGTTTAAAACAAACCTTCATTGGTGACTAAATGTCAGTATAAGACCTTTAAAGTTTTTATTTTTAAATGTAAGTCCATAACCAAAAATTACTGTCCGACCACTAATTATAGCCTCTAGTGTGAAAACAGCTCAAGTGTGTTTTCCCACGGCCATCTGATGAGTGTGGGTCAGGGAAGTGTGTGTTCCACTCCACCGCGGTGTCACACTCCGGTGCTCTGACATAATCTGCTTGATGAGACTCAAAAAGTATCTGATCTCTGAGGACATGTCCAGCTTCTGTGCTTGTGTGTCCGTCTGTAAGTCTTTCTGCACTGTAAGTGCTGCTATGTGGCTTTAGTGCTCTATTATCAGACACTTTGCACAACAGCAGGATTCCAGGGAACTAAAACTTCCAGGAAATAGTCATTTCAAATAGGAGGCTATAGCACATGACAAGACGTGCTGAGTGCTCGCAGCTATTAAAGTTAATTTACTGTGTTAAGAAAAAAAAGTCTGGCCTGGATTTAAAAAACTATTTGAAATGGCAAATTGATTGTGTTCTCACTCTGTACAGCAAGACTTAGTGATAAAACTGGTGTATGTTTCTCAGATGATAGAATAGAATAAAATAGAATAGAATAGAATTACTAAGTCTCACCAATGCTGTCCCCAATGTTCTCAGCAACGCAATTGCACAAAGTCGAAAGGTCAATTGCACTCCTAGACCCCTTGCTCTTCCTCAAATGGATGGAGATGTGAAAATGAAAACATTTACAGCGCCAACCATGAACGACTCTATGCAAATGTCAGGCAGACATAAGTGGCAACGCCATTTTGGATAATTATTGCAATTGAATGCTGGGGGATTGGAGGATGCGATGCATCTTCTCCTGAGGAAATTAATCTCCCTGCTCTCCATTTGAAGTGTCCTCTGAAAAAAAAAAGAGAGAGAGAAGCTTATCACCGGGGAAACATGCAGTCTTAATCACTTTTGGTCACACAGTGGCTTTTCTCCTTGTGTTTCTGTCTGTGTATCTCTCTCTTTCCCCCTCTGCAGGTCTTTGGCTTTGTCTCTGCCTCTGTAGTTTCCTCTCTGCCAGCTTTTTTACAGAGTGATTCCTGCACAGCCATCCTCTTGATATTTGCCCTCTCTCTAAATCTCTCAAAAGTCATTATTTGAGATAATTAGCCAATTATTGAGCTGTTGAAATAAGATGACTCAGTGAGACCGGTGACATATTAAAATATGCAAAATTATGCATTTTGGATCATATAATATATATAATATCATGTACATTTTCCAAGACAAATACCCCGAATCTTCAATAATGCACAAATATTATTTGTTTACCTGAATAAGAAACCTGGAGTAAAATACTTCAGTGAGTTTATGAAGACAACTAATTTGAAAAGCGCTTTGAATGATTTCAGCCGGTGTGATTCACTGAAGTAAAGCTGACTGACAGGAGGTAGAGTGTTTTACAAATTAACAGAAGTAAGGTTGGTTGACTACATGGAGATGTTTGTCAGTTCACTAGAAAGGTTGACTGACTGTGGGCAGATGTGCTTTGGCTGCCTGTGCGCAGATGTGCAGAAATTCATCTGTGAAAGGCTGGCTGTCTGTCTCTCCGTTTTTCAATCTCAAGTCTGCAATCGCATGAGGCGGCTGCTTCATGACCCACCTCTTTAGCAAATGGATAGGACACAACAGAAACTGTATAAAACCTTATGGTAATATCCCAGTGATTTGTGATTCGGTTATCACAAAGGCCGGAGCTACCAACATCAACACATAAGACCTAACCTACATGCATATAAACATACTTAAAACACACACGCTCAAATATACAGTCGAAACGCATCTTGGTCGGGTGGCCAAGTCTGACTAACCGCTGTGACAGTCACCTCAGGGCAGAGGGAGGGGCTTACCCCTTTAATATCACGTGACCAAGTAGCCATGGAAACTCCATAGGGAGACAGCAACTGAGGAAAAGAACGGGGACAGTGTTTTAAAAATAAAATGAGATTTTATGCCTACTTATGATCAGTGAAGCATACAAAGACCGCCCAGATACACAATGGCTGTTATAGGCCTGAGTGCATTGTACAGACAGGTAATGAGCTCTGGGAACATCCAATGAGTGTTTTTGCTCATTTCAACACAGATTATCTCATAAAACAACTGGGACCTGGAAATTTTCTTCCAGTGATATACATACTTTTCATAGTGAGCCCCTTTTGGTTTCTTCAAAGAAGCTTTCAGTGAACAGTCTTGAAAAGAACCATGTTTTTCTTAGTTGAAAGATAACTATAACGATAGTTTAAATATAGTATGCTATAATCACTGTAGTTAGCCGGTCTGACATCTTGCAAGAAGTGACTGATAGTTCTGTGAGAGAACATGGGATATTTTTACTCCTGCCACATACTGGGAATCATTGGAATGAAGCGTGGCATGAATGCAGTGGTTGGGGGATGGAGAGGTTGCTGGCATGTTTGTGTGTGTGTGTGTATATATGCTTGTGTGTGTGTGTGTGTGTGTGTGTGTATTCAGCAGCATTTAGTCACCGACCAGAAAC
>JAUCNO010000277.1:10523-24046 GCA_032353835.1 Enteromius viviparus | reverse complement strand
AAAAATAATTCGGCCCGCACAAGGGGACATTTTCTCCGATCCGGCCCTCAACCTAAAATGAGTTTGACACCCCTGCTTTAAGGTATGGCCAAGTTAAAGGAATAGTTCATAATTTACTTACCCTCAAGTAGTTCCAAACCTGTATGACATTCTTTGTTCTGCTGAACACAATGGAAGATATTTTGGAAGAACGTTGGTGAAAAATGCAGTTTAGGGTCACCATTGACCTCCGTAGTATGGAAGCCAATGGTGGCCAAAACAGTTTGGTTACAAACCTTCTTCAAAATGAGTTTTTTGTGGGGAACTATTCCTTTAAGGTCAAATGTGTTTTGTAAATAGTGCAGTGCTATATAACATATTTCTGTCGCTCAACTTAAATGTCCAAATTGAACAAAATCCAACACGCAGGCACATTTGTACTCAGGGATAGTATATGTGAATGGAGGACTGTCATCATCGCAGTATGGCGGAACACTTCTACTCTGTACTGCTCTACAACCCATCAGTAAAGCTGTCCCAGCACTGCTGTGTGTAAGTGAGTGTGTGTGTGAGAGGTATAATAAGTGTCTGTTAGTGCTGGAGTCATACACCTTCTCTTCCATCAGACTTCTCCTTCTGGATCAATCACAGCACCATCTTTGGCCTGCCTCGTCACTCATCCACATATCTGCTGAACAAGCCTCTATGTGTGCGTTATCCGCTTTTTCATTTACGCAGAAGTCAATATAAAAGCGAGATGAAGCATCAGTGGGCTCCTAATGGGGAATCGCGGTGTGTGTGCGTGTATCAGCGCCTGATAATTCCCACAGGAAGTGCTTAATGAAAGACTGACAGAGCTGATACTGTACTGTGTCAGAGCGATAGGAGGAGAACAAGCCGTTTCAATTCATTAGGACCGAACATGTTCATATATTACAAATAACACTTTCTCCATCTTGTCCTACTTTAAGTAGTGAGAACACACACACACCTACACACATACACAGTCTTAAGAGTCAAGTATCTCTATGCAAACACTTCATCGGAATTCAAAATCAGGAGTTCACTATACCAGACGGTTCAGAGCTACTGTAAACACATCATCTCTTGTAAAAGAAAAACTCTAATTAAGTGATTTGGGTGGTTACTAGGAATATGAATATGAACACTGGCAAATGCATTTATGATTCAATGGTTTTGGAATACCATTGAAAATATAATATAAGCAATATCAGACTGTTTGTTAAGATATTCTGCAAAAACAGAGAGTGTGATGCTGTTTTTATACAATGGTTAAATTATGTGTATACATTTAGGGAATTTACATTTTTGTCCCACCAAAAACAAAACATTTCAAACAAAGCCACAGTAAGAATCTACCATCATGCCGAGTGAATGGTTCAATGAGTCAGTGATTAGGCCAATCTAAAATAGTCCAAATAAATATCAGGCCATATACTTTCAAACAAACAAACAAAAAATCAGTTTTAGGCCTCGTTTACACGAAGGGAAGACACAGATATTTCCCTGTGGTTTCGCCTCTCATTTACACAAAAACCCCATTTTTTATCACAGAAGCGATTATTTCTTAAAACTCTGATAACGCCAGTTATGAGTTTCCATGTCAGTGGGAGAAACTGGGTTTTAGGTTCTCAAACGTCACATTATGCGCTAGAAAATGCTTAGCGTCATATGAGTGCCCCACACAAACAAACCATGTGCCATGTTTGCCATTTTGAATGGAACAGGAAGTCACTCATGTTATTCGTTGGTCTCGATTCTGATGATTTTGATCGGCTTGCATGGTTTTATTCTTTTCCCTATACTGCCGCCCATAGGTTTGGCCTGTGTTTTTGATCGGCACATTCAATACTCATTCAGGATATGCGTAATAGCACATCCTAGTTCAGGGCTATCCAAACTCAGTCCTGGAGGGCCTGGAGTGTTCTGCAGAGACTTGCTCCGTCCCTAATCAAACACACCTCACATACGTGAGGCTTCTGCAGGTGTGTTAAGGCAGGTTGGAGCTAAACTAAGCTAAGCGTTGTCTCATGAATAACAGAAAATTACATGTTTGGGTGAGTTAAAATAGTAGGCAATCTTGCTGTTAGGGCTGGGGTTAAGCGATTATTTTTAAAACGATTATTCGGGTTATTATTTTATTGAATAGTCGACTATTCTAATGACTAATTCGATGATTTATCTATTAACTATTATATCTATTTATCTATTAACTATATTAACTCGTAACCCAGGTTCCCTGAGACACGGGAACGAGTACTGCGTCCCTTGCCGTGCTGCAAGTGTTCCGCGCTTCATTCGAGGTAACCTGAAGACGGCTGTTCGCTGCCCGCTTATATATACGCGCGGACATGCCCCCTCAGACGAGTTTCGAAGGGGGCGCCGTTGCAGTTATCACTGTGAGATTGAATAGGTTTCAGTTAAGGGGAAAAAAAGAGTGCGTGTGATGTGTCGACTACTGGATTTGACGTCAACGTTGTTATATGTATCAAAACAACACTTTTTATGATTTTCATTGTCCATACCGCAGTTGTTTTAATCATGTATAATTGTCTGGAGCATGAAATAAGTAGTTGAGAAACTGACTGCAAACGAAAAAAGCAAGCTTCAAAGCCTTCAAATAGCCTCTTCTTTAAAACACTCTTTTTGAAAAATCATACTACAGTATAATCACAAGTCTGTGTTTATGTTCTGCCAAAAAGCATTTAACGAATCAGTTGTTCCTGAGCTTGTTTACATCCATGCAGGAAGTAGGATGTGCTGCTTCCCCTTTTTGTTTGTGGTAAATTGATTTTCATATAATCTTTAGACTAAAATTCTTTCTCATGGTGCTGAATAACCAAAACCTTTGAGTGATGCATACCAAGTTTTTGGTTATTTTGTAGCATTATCAACAAGTTCTGAAAGTCATATTTGATTGTGGCACCATATAGGCTAGTGGGTCTCTGAAAGCGGCATCTGATAATGCCATTACAACAGTAAACAGCAGTGTTTACAGGTAAAGCACATGAATATTTAATATATTGCATGCATCAATTATTCATCTTTTTATTATTATTAGACAAAGTATTAGTTTAGTACACAACAAACATTCATAGGGCAAATGACAAGTAACTTATTAATTTACTTAGTGTTTCAAACATGCATAAATATAGATTTTGAATACTGAGCAGTTTATGAAATAAAAATCAGACAAAAAACTATATAAACAACCAAATGTTTGGAATAATTAAGAAGTCTCTTATGCTCATCAATGCTGCATCTATTTGGTCAAATAAACAGAAAGATTGTGATATCAGATGATTATGAGGATTTGTGGAAAAAGTCACAAGGGTTAATTTAATAATTTACAATAACACTGATAAGTGAGTTTACATTATGTTTAAGCCGACAGATGACATTACCACAGCTTAGTGAAATATATTAGTGGATAAAATTTAGCATATTGCTTACACACACTCAGATAAAAACAGCAGCCAGGTGAATGTAAAGAAGCCTGTTGCATCTGTCGATTATACAAGGTTCCCAGAAGGGTAATGATCATTTAACTAGCAAAGCAGCTCAAATTTAGCCCAATGGCTTACTGTCAAATGCATGACAGGAAGTGACTAGTGCGAGTCTGACTATACAACACCAGCTATTGTCTGACGAGGACCAATCGTAACCCAGCAAGTGTAAATACAGGACCAACAGAATTACATCTGCAACCGTCCTAACATGTATTGCTATATATGGTGAATCGCTACAAACTGCTGATTGTACATCAGTGCGAAAATACTCTGGGAGGTTTTACCATGCTGAAAATACTAAAAAAAGCTATCAGCAAGCTAAAACACAACACCTTATCCGATTTTAAAGCATCACAAATCTCAAATGCTTGATTGTTTATTTTAATGCAGCTCTAATCTGCTAAATGTTAAAGCAATAATATACTAGAATATTATTAACATTAAACACCATCATTTTTGTGCTTTGCAACAATGCATAAAAAATGACTTGAATTTAGTTAAAAAAAAACAACAACGACGATGGACTAGTTGACCGATTAACTAGGGGTTGCCTGCTAACTAGTTAACAATCTTGTCAATCTCAGTAAACTGGAAGAACTGAGTGTCGTTTCACAAAAATAGCTTATGGTCAGTGGTGTCATTGTTTAACTAAAACCATCTTCATTAATTGAAATAAAGCTGAAATTAAATAAAAAAAAAAAAAATTCGATGAATTCTTTCCTTTAAAAACACAACTCAAATTAGAAATGTTGTTTTGGCAACTAACTATGATTAAGTTAAAGCAATGCAATTCTAAAAACAAAACAAATAAATACAAATAGAAACGCGTAAAATATAAATGTAAATAATTAAAATCACAAAAAGCCCATAACAAAATCAGCAAAATAAAATAAATGTAAAATAAAAAATAGAAGCTAATTTTAAATATTAATTAATATACGAATCCTATAATAATATATAAATGTTGCTAAAGTAACAAGGCTTGTCGTTTAAAAAAATAATGGGATAACATTCCATAAATCTAGCTTTTTCTGATTTTTGTGGTAGAAGATCATAATCCAGGCTGAAGGCTAAATATTCCAGTAGATATATCTAATAATACAGGCAAATGGATCACATTTGAAGATAAACTCTAATGAAAAACGAATAATAAAAAAAATAAATAAATAAAAATTCACCAACCTTAGTGTCTCTGCCATGCGTCTCAGATCTTCATTCTGCTGTTTCAGCCTTTCCAGCTTGGCCAGGATCTTGGAGAGCTCTCTGCTGGACCGTTCCGGATGCTCGCTGTCCCTCACGAGGTGACCGCCGATGTAAAAAAGCAGCGTTCCCCAAGCCAGCAGCACCAGCATAATCCAGCGCCACGAGCCCGTCCACGGACGCATGGCGCCTAGTGCTGTCCAGCGCACACTCTCCTTTCACAACACGGGAGTTTGATGCATACTCAGCTCAGCGGCAGCGCACCACCTCAGGGCTCCTCCAGAGTGGAAGGGGGGGACGTCGGGGGTCACTGGTCTCGCTTGTGTGTGCACTTAGAGGGTTTGGGGGTTATATCATGGCAGCTGCCCCTCGTTGAGAAGGGGCGGAGGGTTTCGAGATCCCTTGAGACTTCACTTATGAGACTTCACTTCAGAGAACCGACGGCTCTGATGAGTTCTTATTCCTCTGGGGCCTCTGCAATGGATTCCGGTCCTATAAAAACACAGGAACGGGTATGATCAGTGAGATGATAGGACATGCTTGCGTTATCTGTGAGAGATAAAGGCATAAGTGAGGTTTGAGATTATCTATCAGCTCTGCCTGCTCCTCCACAGAATATAAAACTGGATTGAGCTCAGCTGCTGACAATGCTCCAGTCATACAGCTGTTACTGAGGATTATAGTCAACTCAAGAAGTAAGCGGTGAAAGGTAGCTATCACGTCAGCGCAAAGCAAGAGAGCACATAGCAAATTCCTTCAAATTAATCAGTTACAAAAACGTGCAGCGAAGGAGCAGAAAGGGACTAACGAGAGTGATTGTGAAGAAAAGAGATATACTATAGCTTTTTTGAAACAAGTTTGAAAGGTTTTTTGCTTATGATTTCTATTTATTATGCTATTGGAGGTTGCAAATAGCACATATACATAAAGGGAAATACCAATGACACACTTAACAACAGTACAACAAGGTATCACTTTATAGGAAGTAGAGAAGAAAATTCCCCTCCACTATTTCAAAACAAAACAAAACAAATTTTGACTTACAATGGGATGGCATTGTATTATCTGTACATCAATACAATAAAATATTTAATAAAATTATATACTATATACCTAATACACACACACACACACACACACACAGGACAATGCAAAAGGCTTGTCAGCTTTTTTTATTTCCAACTTAATTTAAATCACTTAATATAGAGGTTTGACAACTTACAATTATTCATAAAACTTATATTATGTATATAAACACACAAGTACTGTATGTGTACGTAAATTGCCATTTATATTAAATTAGTTTTTATTAACATTATGGATTACATCAAGTCATACAAAAAACTTGTCAGTGTTTGATGCAGTTTTGTAGCTCAAACAGTGCATGGCACACGCAAAGCCAAGCTCTACAGGTTTGATTCCTAGAAAAGCAAGTAAAAATGTAAACGTCTGCCTTTAATGCAAAGCAAGTCGCTTTGCATAAAAGCCTCATCTATATACAAATCCAAAACTTCCGAAGAAATCTCCCACGGAGAATGATGTGTAATCTGGGAGTTATATCTTACAGTATAGCAGTTTTTCTTGATTGCCAAGATTAAACATCTTTTCTTTTTTTGTACATGCAAACTGAAAAGTATGTCATGTGACAACAATGTTGCACGTTACTGTTCAAATAATTTGCATAACGCATTCCCCTTCACATCATTTAAAAAAATAGCAGGCTATATGTTGGTAGACACTGCACTGTATGAGAAAGCAGTGGTCTAATATTCCATGCACATTTACTGCACTTGCCATGCACTAGGGTATGTGTTTTCATGTGCATCCAGTGAAAACTTTATCTCATCACATTCAATTCAGACAGCAAAATCTGGTCAAATATAATTTCAACCCCCACCCCACCCCACCCCAACACACACACACTGTGACTTGTGAATGATTGTACATTCATATATTGACTTAAATGAGCAATCACAGTCAAATTGCACTTGTATCACAATCTCAAGTTAATACATGCTGCACACCCACGAGCGGCCACGTCGTATCTTAAAAGTGAACCATTTACAGAGCTGAAATAATGTGCCACTCACTGTGCATGTAAAACGAGGCTGACGGATGGGGAACTACCTGACAGATTGGGGAACGTGGGCACCGCTTATCCTTCATTATAAATGAGGGCGGAATATAGAGAGTCATTATGGATTTCTGCACGGAGCATATACAATGCATTATAGATTGCGGTGTGTGTCAGGCCCGGTAATCAAAGGCCGCAGTGCGGGACTGAATCAATATAGTGACCTTCTGCAAGTGTCTCAGTACAGACCGCCGGCTATTTATGCACATCACTACTGCAGTCAACGGGGCACTACTACACAGAAACACAGGATTTACCCACAATCCTGGTGGCATACACTGAAACCAGCACTAAATCTAAGGCATGAACTGCTATCTTCCTCACTAAAGATTTCCTTGCTCTTTGGAAAGGGACATATATGTACATGCTCTTATGTTTACAACGAAAAGCTTACAACCCAGTCTGCTTAGTACACTTCTTGGAAAACCGTTCATTAACATTTAAATAGAGTTAAAACTAAGCAGCAACCTCCTGCTCTCTCTCGCGAAGCCCACACGGAAGTGACTAAAACTGAAATTCATCAACTGACCGCTAGAGGCTGGCTGCAAAATGGAGCAAATCCCGTAGACTCCCCATATTAAAATATCTTTTACAAACTTTACAGCAGAATAAAAAATGTTTACAGCCTGGTTCAAAAAATTATTTTGGTCTAATTTTGCCCTTCATGACAACTCTGAGGGGGGTGATTTTTTTTATAACTCATCCTTTTAAATTGTATTAAGCTTATTTGAATGGCGTTTAAATGTATATTTATTGTGTGTATATATGAATAAAAACACATGCATGTATATATTTAACAAAAATATGTTATTTTTATATATTAAATACACTTATATATAATATCAAATATAAAAAATATATATAATTGCACATACATGTAAATACTTTCTAAATATATACTGCATGTGTGTGTTTTAATAGATACATAATAAATAAACACAATACAAACACATATATTATGTAAAGAAAAACTTTTATTTTGGATGCGATTAATAGCGATTAATCGTTTGACAGCCGTAATTTAATATATTTTAAAATGCAATTTATTAACGCTACATTTCCAGCAGCATTTATGATCCTTGCTAAATTGATGCCCAAGTAAGATCTCTGATTATTATTGATGTTAAAAATAGCTTAATATTTTAAGGAAATTGTAATTTTTATTACATTGTTATAAAATGTATAACAATGTAAAAGTATCTACTGTCACTTCTTTGTTTAGTTTAACACATCAATCTCTTTAATTTTTCCTGTAGTTACAGTAGTGAATAAATAAAAACCATGCTTGTTAAAACTATACTAAGCATCCAATATGTATCTTAAATGGTTGTAACTGTGTTGCATCGCACAGCATTGTAAGGACATCGTGTAGTGGTCAGAAACAGGGATATTTTCAGTCTTAGAAATATTAATGGACTTCAACTAAACTGCTACAAAAGTGTATAATATAGCCAATCTCACGAAGTCTGTTTATTGGATCTGTGTTAAAGTGTGAGTGACACATAATTTCTCCAGGGCAGAAGTGTGCAATGCAGGACGACATATCTCTTTACTACAATAAATAAAGTGCCTCTTCAGCATGACATTCTACTTATTTAAACTTGTAATTAACTCAGTACACTGTGGGGGGTGGAGGGGGAGCTTCATACACGAGCATTCCCAGCTTCATACACAAACGTGTATCACAGAGCGTCAGTGTAAGTACACACTCAACATCCTCATTACAGAAATGTCACCACTGACTGCTATTAGTCTTAGTTTTAAATGAGAAATGGGAAGCAAGTCATTAAAATACTGCAATAAAGCGCACCGGACGATTTGGTGCTGAAAGAGAAATAATCTGTAAACTGCACCGTCCCGCTTGGGTGCACCCCCCTTTACCCCGCTCCTACAGCTCATGAATAATTGAGATCTGCATAGTGACACAGCAGCGCACAGACAAGGACAGCATTAAATCCATAATTAATGCCTGCATTTATGAAAGCGTCCAGGGCTGAACAACAGCCTGCTCAGGTTAGGGTGGATTTCAGCAGGGTTTCATGTGTCTTTCTTCCTCTTCTCGTCACAACATTGGATGAGAGACGAATTTAACAAGACTAAAATGGTTAGTGGCAAGGTTATTTCTAACAAAAAAACAAATAAAAGTGAGAAACCAGTTAAAAAAAAACTGAGATGTAACAGAAGCAGTGACAAAAATGACCAGAGCAGTCTACCAAGATCAGCGCAATTAACGCCTGCTTTAAGACATGCTTTTTTGGGGGGGCGTTAAATGACGCCGCTAATACCAGTAAAGGCGCAAGTGTTAGTAAATCGTGTTGCGTGATTTATTTTAATACTCTCATAAAATCTGCGGAATCTTGAAACTCCTACAAATGTTGTTAGCCTGAAAGTACTATTTTAATGTCAAAAGTTGGTTTGCGATGACGCAAGCTGTTTTTCTGGCCCTATATACAGTATTATAGAACTAATTACTAATTGCGAGTCATTTTTTCCACATGGCAAGACATGCATTGACTTAATTTATCACTACATTAAGTTTTGTTATAGTGACAATTCAATATTGATGTATTAGTCTTATTGCTTCTATTGTTCTATACATTATATAAAAATGCTTTTACTCAGACAAACTGGGTCTTTTATGTGGATTTGGCAGTTTTAATCACAATCCAGTAGCACTGCAATGATCTGTATGGATATGCATCACATTTCGATGTTGTTACCGATACCCAGTCATAACATCAGCTTGTTCTTGTTGACGCTGCAAAAAACAAAGTCAGACCATGCACTTGATATAGCCGAGCAGCCAAGCATGCAGTCATGCTACATTGACTTTCACCGTTAGGATTTTCATACCTCAGCTTTTCATTGTGACATGAAAGAGTTCGATGTACTGTCCACTTTAAATGTCTGTAAACTTTTTTTTTAAAAGATGCTAGACTTTTAAAGGGATAGTTTACATTCAAATCATTCCAAAGCTATATCCCTGATTTCTTCTGTTGTGACGTCTATCATACATTTTCTCCTTTTGTAGCATGAGAGTAAACAAACGATCACAGATTTTGGGCAAACCACTTCTTTAAAATGTGAAATAACAATAATTTTAAGTACTTATCGATTCAATGTTGTGATGATAGACTATCACAACACAGTAGTGTATTGATATTTCCTTTTCTTCTGTTGGCTGCTTCCTACATCTTCAGTAGATCTTTTTGAAATTAGGTTTTATTGACATTTCTCAGTTAATACCGCTGTTAATAGAGATGGTCTTTTTCTGCTCTTAAAGATTTATCCTCTTTTTCCGTCTCTCACAGCGAGTATAATAGACCCTCTTATGATGTGCAAACTGTCAGCTCTTTTCATTTCCGTAGAGGTGCACTGTGGGAGCTCCACATGTCCATGGACCACTCCCACTGACTTTACACCGCATTATGCAGCTTGACTCCCGTACGGATCCAGTGTCCTGTGGGAATCACTGATAACCTGTAAGCTCTCCATTCAGGTAGAAGATGAATGTTTAAATCATTGAGCAGGATGAGAAACATGTCATGTTCAGGTGTGGTCTGGATGCACATGCCTCGTGTTTTGTACAGTATCTAGAGCAGCACAAGCCACAGGGCTTAAATGTAAACAGGTTAAGTAGGCCATCACATGCAAACATAAAATTACAAAAGGTGACAAACAGCTCTCGTTCCTATTGTGTTCATAATGGACTAAGTTTACTAGCAAAATGTAAGATATGAGAGAGTTTAAAGGAACCAAAACACAAAACCAGGCC
The DNA here is from genome assembly GCA_032353835.1 of Enteromius viviparus. NCBI lineage: Eukaryota > Metazoa > Chordata > Actinopteri > Cypriniformes > Cyprinidae > Enteromius > Enteromius viviparus. The sequence goes on along the minus strand of JAUCNO010000277.1, from coordinate 13,428 downwards.
TTGATCTTTCATATTAGATCCTGAGATTCAGCTCTAGAAATCTGACACTTCTTACATTTCAGAGCCACTCCAAGAATGATGCCGTGGGATGGAATAGTTTTCCCTGCTCAAAAACGTCTCTAAAGACATTTGTGCGTCTGCTTAGTTTTAACTACCCACATACAAGATTTATGTTTATCCAGTTTACAATTTGAATTAACGGAACCAAAAATCTGGTCGGTGCATTTTATAATCTTCATAAACAGATGTTTTGACATCTCGTCTGCTTGTAAAATACCAACCCTGGCTGTTACTTTTTGCTCACTCACATTACAGTTTCTGTAGATGTCTCATGGAGGCGCTGAATGAACTTGGCCAGGTCAAATGCCACGCTTGTCCCAGGGTGAACTTTTATTGCAATGCAGGGAGCTGTGTTTATCTTTGCATAGTGAAATTCAAATCATGAAAATGTGGGTTAAAATTTCTGTGTGTGTAAACTTGCATAAACTCTTAAATCCTGCGTAGCCTTCTGTTTAAGCTGCAGGGCCGTTTACTTCGGACAGAAAGGTGTATTCCAAAATGTTTGTTAAACCAAATAAGTTAAAAGGACAAAAAACACTTAAAATGGAGTCTGAATCTGAACGGGTAATGATATTTGGCATGGTTCACTCCAAATCTTGTGCACTGAAATACTGAGATAAATGTGATATAAAGAGTGCATTCTACAAGTATACCACCAGGCAAGCATCATCTACTAATTATAGTATAATTATAAAGAAACAGCAATTAACATGTAGAATTAAATGTAAAATGTAGTATTAAAATAATGTGTATTATTAAACACAAAATAATGTGTTTTATTTACTTAAAAATTGTTTATTGTGTGTCATTTCAAAATTGTATGACTTTATTTTGAGAAACATAAAAGAGGATTTTTTAAGAAATCTCTTAGACATTTTCGTTTTTGTGTGAACTATCCCTTCAACAACACAAACACCACAATACATGCTGAAGAAGGTCAGCGGTATGAAAAATAAAATTTATGTTATTTATTAAATAGTCAAATAAAGAAATGCATTTTGTAAAGATGATTAAGTCTGTTACATAAGGTGTTTTAGTTTAGGTGGCCAAATGTAATGCTCAGCTAAAAATTAGAGGGAAAATAAGTTCTTATGGTGTTGAAAGAACAGTTAAAAACTTCCACTTGGCCTCAATTGTGGCACAAGTCCTTGTGTTGGAGTTCTCCACCCTCTAATCACCCCCTGGCCCTTTTATTTCCTGGCCCAGGTACAAACTCACACCAGGAGCAGGTGGCCAGGAGGACGGGGCACAACACTGGAACACCACTGGAAGGGAATGATGAGGCACACCTGATGTGTATTGTGCCTCATTACTGCTCATATAACTGCAGTTTTCTTCAGAGTTCTGTAAGCTTTTGTTTTTTGGTGTCACATAAGCGTCCAGAAATCACTGCTGCCCAGATTTTTGTGAAACTGTAAAATGTGCTACATTACTCATTGATGAGCAATTATTTGAAATAGTCATTTTTCAACAACTGAGTGAATCATTGCATACATGAAAAAAGAATATCTCAGAGGCATGGGAAATGCCTCTCAAACTAATGTGCATACCTACATCAAAAAAAAACAAAAAACTAGGTTATAAACTGAGGTTTAGAAATGTGTCTGGTGTTAGACTGTGGCAAAAGTGTGAAAGGTTTGCAAGAAACTGCACTAAGGTAAGATACGCAAGGGGGTATACAACATTGTATGTGTGCGTGAGAGAGAGAGAGTTTTAGCATGCTGAGAAACAAAAGGTGTAAAAGGTGTGGCTTCCGGCTATCACAGATCATCAGAGAAAAGGTCACACCTGCTCGGAAAGAACAGACACATTCTCAGAGGGACCTGTGCATGTGTGTATATAAAAACAATTATGCAAAAGAGTGAGCCTGTTCAAACGGGGGGTGGGAGGGCAATTAGGACGGAAAAGCTTTGGTTTGTCTCTTTCATCAGTTTTATATTCAATAAGTGTCACATTAGGCAGGCAACACCTGTTAAAGCAATCTGGTGTTCCCTCTCTAGGTGTATTAGCTTATGTGTATTTGTAGCTGTGTGAACAGCACTGAATACTTCAGCTACTGTAGACTAATATAAAGTGTTCTGATAAATTACGTGCCATAGATGTGCATGAGCACTTCTACAGTACAATAAGAATGATACAATGCACTACATTAATCACACACACAAACACATGCACATATAGAAATAAAAAAAGCAAAAAATGCAATAAATTACGAAACACACAGGCAATAAGTTTAATGTGTGTGCGTGTGTGCTTGAAAGCCCCAAATGAAAACTGAAATCAAACTCTAGCAACCCACCAGTTTCATTACATATCTTACTCAACTTTAAGCCGGGCAGATCTTAGACAGATATGATGTAAGTGAAACTGCATTTTTACTTTTCCTCTTAAAAAAATAAAATAAGAGTAGACGGTTGCTGAGTTTCAAAAGCATTGACAGGTGGTTGCTATGGTGTTCTCTAGCTGGTCTCTGTGGTAAATAAAGATTACTGGCTTTAAAATAGAATATGGTAAAAGCTAAGTTTAGGGACCGATTCGCACTATTAACTAGTTCTTATTAGCATGCATACTACTAGTATATTAGCTGTTTCTTCGTACTTATAAAGCGAATAATAATGCCTTATTCTGGATGAATATATTTCAGATTTACCTTAAACTACCGTACTAACTATTAATAAGAAGCAAATTAGAAGTTTGAGGCAAAAGTCATAATTAATAAGTTACTCGTTAATAAGTGAGAATTGGCTAAAGTCTAAGTACCATTTAAGTTAGGGCTGGGCGATATGGCAAAAAAAAAAATCTAGGTTTCTTCATAAAGTTTGGCCGATTCACGATTTCGATTCCG
>JAUCNO010000277.1:0-10423 GCA_032353835.1 Enteromius viviparus | reverse complement strand
CATGTGGTCGGACATGCCTGTCAATTATTCTGCCATTGGTGCAATTACAATGTATCTAATATTTAGATTAAAAATCGGGATACCTCGATTTAAGAAAAAATTAAATCGTCTTAAAATGCAAATTCGAATTAATCGAAAAAATCGAAAAAATCGCCCAGCCCTAATTTAAGTATTTTGATTTCAAAATATCATGTATTATTTGCTGTTTCAGAGTAGAAATTGTTTATACACCTATTTTTCCAATGGGGTTGGTTGCTTTCTGATGGGGTAAGCTATCATTCATATCTGTAGAACAAACTTGCTTGTGTTTTTAGGCAAAGCATACAGTTGAAGATTCAAGATTTTCCACTGACCATGAACCCCTACTTCAGGCTTAGTGGTTCAAACAAACCTGTAACCCCAAATATGAGAGATATTCTTAATGCTTGCCTCAGTAATGGACCATAACCATTTCTGATCTTTTACTGTGTGCCTTACTATTTAATTTGACAACGTGCATCTGTAGGAGTCAACAGATCTCCAGCAAGAGAGCAGCCAGGAAGAGTGATGCTGAATCATCTCGGCACTTTAGAGTGCTGAGTCAAGAGCTATAATAGACACTTGGTGAGCTGCAAGTGTGATTGGGGATGTGTGCCTGAGGTTGGGTATAAATTTGATTTAACTTCTTTTGAGAGTGGAAAGGTTGAGTGTACACGTGGGTGTGTGTTTTATGGTATAGGTATAGTGGCTATCAAGAGCGAGCGAAGATAAATCTATATGCATCATGATAGCAGTAGATGAACATTGGATGGATGTTTAGTGAGAACATATTATTGCTCAGGCCGTGAGGTAAGTACAGAGCTATATTTTGTCTTAATGGAAAAGCGCAGGGAATCGAGAAGCAATGCGGCTGTGGCTGGAAGGTTGTCAGGTGTATTTAGTGTCAGGTTAGTTGATTGAGGTTGCTGGATAAAGTGGGCCTTGATTCTGCTCTTTTTACGAGCCTGTGAAATAGATGACCTTTGCTCCGGCACATGTGCTAGAAATGCATGCGAGAACACGACAGAAAGACAAAAAGATTTGGAGGTCAATGGAAAAATGAGCTTGTCATTCTGGCCTCGAGCTATTAGGGAAGAAATGGCAATATGTGGTTGTCTATATAAAGAAATATGTTCGGACACTGAGAAAACAGATTTAAAGTATAAGAAAAAAGCCTTTTCATTAAGATCTGTTGCAATGTATTGCATAGAGATCGTGCAAGCTTTAAATTCAATGCCGTACACGCTATGAAATGTCAATGGGGTCACAGGTGTGAGAGGCGGAGAGATGTGTTTAGAGACTTGTGGCTATGAAAAATGTAAACATGATACCCGAGGGTCTCAAACTGTCCATTTAAGTGTTGATGAGCGAAAGAGCGGTAGGTGTTTTTGACATGGTGATTACATTCCTTCACTGTGAAACAATAGAGCACAGGACTCTCAAAATGAAGAAAAGAAAATATAAAACAATCAAAAAGGATAGTATTTAGAGGGAGGGGAATACAATTGAAGGGGAATTTCAAACCCTGGAAAAGGAAAATGGGCACTTTTCACAAAGAGGGTACAATATAAAGCACTGCTCTTAATATTGTTTTTTTTCTTTTTCTTTTCAAAACAGGAGATGTTTAACCTTTAGAGAATATTGACTGTCAATTTGTTTGCAGTATCAAACATTTTGTTTTTGCTATCTTTTCACTAAAACACTAAAATCAGGGATAAATCTAGAGAAACAGCAAAATTCTGATTTTCTATTAAATTAATAAATTACATTTTAAATTAAGTAAAAAAAAAAAAACGCTCATTCAGAACTCCCAATACTGTTTTTATAATATTTATGATCTTAATATATAAAGAATTCATTTGCAAAAACAGTTAAGAATTTTCAAAAATTATGTTTTTTTTATTGTGCATTTCAATTAATCTCAATGAAACGGAATTACCATGACTTTAACTGATAGAAACTGTGAAAACGCTATGGTAAAAACCTGTTAAATGGTTAATGGTAAATTCCTGTACAATTGACATTTCCAGAATTCCCTGCATTGTATTTCATCATTTCATTTGATGCTTTTTCTTTGAAATAAATATGTTTCTTCTTAGTTTTTAGTTATGTTTAATAGGGTTGTATGTTACATGTAATGTTGTTAAATTAATGTTTATTGGATATTTCAGGTTATTGAGTCTCACCATGATGGTGTTTAGTGTTTGTGTGAATCACACTGTGCGCACCTTATATAAATGTTTATATTTAATAGCTGCTTTGATGGGCTTTGACTGATCATGTGGCTTTCTCATCACTGCCTTCATTTGGTGGTTATCAGTGTATTTCAAAGGTACAAAATAGATTTTAGTAATCTAATAGGTTGGTATATTAACATTATATCAGTTTGTAAAATTACGGTATTTAACTGTAAATTTTATTTACAAAAAAACAATTTTACCATAATTTTCCGAGCTGAACTATGGTAACCACATCTGCTGTTTTTTAACCGTTAAAAATTATTTAATTTTTTACAGTGTAACTAATCATTAATTAATGTAGTTATAAATTATATAAACATCTAAAAACACATTAGTATGAACAATTTCTCAAATCTAAATTTAACCTAAGCTAAAATATCACTCACAAAAAGGCTAACAAGTTTTCACCAATTGTTTGTTTGTAATTGTTGATAAACACGAGTATGAACATTTAAACAAGCTATTTTTAAAGCTAGGTCAATTTTCTGTTACATAACAAATGCAGCACATGATATTTCTGAAACGTGTGTGTTCGCGCGCACAGAAAACATTAAGCAAGTAATGTTGTAGAATTTCTTTTGAAAATTGCTTGAGCGTGTGAACAAGCAAGACAAAACACGTACAACTGATAAACTTCTACTCTGTGGCGGTTAAATTTTATAACCAATCCATGAACCGGTGCAGAATTTTTCCGTGAGGATCACGGAAAAACGATGATCCATTTAACCCCTATTAAATAAATTAGCTACGTGCTTACTAACAAGATTCGCTGAAAACATTCAAGCACTTCATTTCTAGCAAGCACCTACAACCGCCAACACAAGACATCGTCACTATGTCACAGCTAGATAACTTATGTGTCAAAACTCTGCTTCTCTGAACAGAGCGCTTTCTGTAACTTACGTTAACGTTAATTGTTTTATACCATTTGTAAACTGTTCTGCAATGACCAAGGAAATTAAAATAATAATTCCAGGACAACAAGATTTTTTAAATGTTTTCTCTCATTTTCCTTGTGTTTTTCAGGGCTGTAAAATTGGTCATTAATTTTCCATATTTTCCAGGACACGTGGGAACCCAGCATTTCCTTTACTGTAGTATATGGGCAGAAGATGAATCAGTGAGTCTGGGGGTTGCTTGAAACCAGGCTCAGTGTCTCTTGTGTTCGTATAGAGTATTGATCTACTGAGTATTGCTTGGCTAATGAGCATCACTGATGATTTCATGAGCCAGTCTCGCTAGAAAGGGCTAATCGGTTTGCAGCTGCCTCCATGGGATGAAAGAACACGAGGAAAGCCTATGAGTGTGTGAGTGGACGTGTTAGAACTCAGCCTGTCTTCACACTCACCACCTCTGGCTACACTGAATGCATTGATGTGAGAGCAATCTTGCTAAAGTCTCACCCTGTTGTTTCATGGGTGGAGGATAAATCATTTCATCAGCAGAACATATGTCTCACCTGAGTTCTCTTTCGCTTCTATTGTTCTGTCTTGGCTTTTCTTTATCTTGCTTGTCGGTGCTGATTCTCCGCTTCAATAGAAGGAGGCACGGCAGTCATGTTTGTCTAGACTGATCTGGCAGACTTTAACAGTTCGTAATAGCTCATCTAACCTCTCTTTCCGCCTTTGGCATCATCTGACTGTCAGTCTACCCTGTAATAAGCGTGGAAAAGAACAAGAAGGAATAGTTCAACCAAAAATATAAATTGTCGTCATTTACTCACCACATCTTACGAAACTCAAATGACTTTCTGTATGACCACTTTTTTGATGCTTTTTATAGTGCTTTTTTTGAGTTGGTCCCTTTCCATTTTCACTGAATGGAAGAGCAGCTCAGAGATTGTTAAAATTGTTCTTTGATGCTTCATGAAAGAAAGTCACATAAGAGTAAATGATGACAGCATGTGTCCTCTTAGTTGAGGACTAGTGGTCATCCAATATGGGTTTCTAAGGCTGATGCCAATATTTTTGAGAGCAGGGTGGTTGATGGACAATAAAAGGCCGTTACCACACAATTTAATTTAAATGTGCACATTTTTGTTACAATAATGATTTTGAATCAATTTGAAACATTAAATAAAAACCTTTTGATTTTATTCTATATATTGGAAAAATACATATCTTCAGAATTTTTTGTCAAATTCTATTTTTAGAATATCTGTGTTTATTTATTGTAAAATATATTAATATACAACATAATATACACTAAAATAGTATATATATATATATATATACAGTATATATATATGAAGAAGGGAATGGAGATTTCACGTCGGTGACCGACGAATAGGAATCTCGCTTCGAGATAACCAATCTACTTTGGGAAAAGTAGCCTGGTCCACAGCTCCGCGACGGTCATCTTCCCACAACAGGAACATGACTCGTCCACAGAAGCTACCTCAGCATGCTCGAGGCCCTGGCATGTGAGACAACGGTCGCGACTGTCCGCCGGTGCCACGTAACGGCCACATCCAAGAAAGCATAGGTGGTAGGACATCCTGCACAGGGCGTGTCTTTACAAAGACGAACCACCTGTGAGCTAGTCTCTTTAGGCTTTGCTCTTTTGTGAAAGGCTCAACCGCCCAGGGGAGATGGTACACTCACACACAACAGTGGGTAGTGCAGACTGTTGTGGCTGCCACTTGACAGGAACCACCGCCGATGCTACGCCGTGACACCAGCCCTGCCAACACCGTCACTCTAGTAGGTAGGTTGCTCTGGAACACTCTCTTCATAGAAGCTCGACTCTGAAGCAAAAAGCGCTGCGATCAGATGCAGCTAAATGTTAGTCCGTGCATGCCAACTTTCATTGGCATGTTTTCATACACGCAGAGTAGACTGGTTATCTCAAAGCGAGACCAACTGAAAGTGAACCCCAAACTACTGAACGTCTTCATTCTAGACCTTAAAAGATTTAGAAGAATTTGAATTTTTTCATCCATTACTCAACGTAGTGTTATTTCTAATCTATACAAGATTCTTTCTTTTGTTGAACACCAAAAAAGATTCAATTCATTTTCATTTTTGGGTGAACCAACTCTATTATTATTGTTAAAAGATTCAACTAAGGCATCTCCTATATTTAGGGTTTTGTTGCAGCTAGTTTGTAACTCATGGCACCCACTCTCAGAGTTTAAGCCAACCATCTTAAAGTCACAATAGAGATAGAGTCATGGAGCTCTGGCTGATCCTGGCATCTCATCCTCCTTCTTTACAACCACAATGGAGGCTCTCACTGCATCCAAAGACTCCTTTCTAAGCAGCACTGCCTCCTCTGACATCCCTAAACAATAGAGGGCAGTGATCTCTGACAGTGGCCCACAGGACCATTGCATGATTAAAAGGAAACAAAGAAGACGGGTGACCTCCGTCCAAGCATCCAATCTTAGAGCCACAATGAAAGCAGGCGACGTTTTGTTCAATGCTTGCTTTCTTGAAAGCTGACAGTGCCAGCTGAGGATGGATGGAGATAGGGGTGGACCAGCAGAAGTCCTGCAGAGTCTGGACCTGCTCCCAGCCCATGCTGCAGAGAAGCTGATCGCTCCTCATTACTCTATTAACGTCCCATAGGGCAACCGACTACACAACACAAACACACGTAATCATACAAGCTACAGAGCAAACTCAAAGGTCATGGATTCTAAAAGGATACATCCTTTGAAGGTTATCTGTATGTTAAATGATATAAAGTATGTGGCAGACAGTGTGCAAGAATGTCAACATCACAGCTTTCTTCTGTGTGATGCGGGTCAACACACATCCCGCTCTTCTCCTGCACTGCTGGGACAGCCGTCAGCTCATGCGGGCTCCTATGAAAAGCGTTTGCTGTGGCAGCAGCTTCAAAACAAATATTCAATACAGGAAAGACAGTAAAGGAATTTCCATGAGACTACGCCTTTATCTGGGACTTCATCAAGTTTTAACCACCACAGCTTATACAACTCTTAGATGTGAAAAAGCTATATGTTGCTGTTCTTATTTCTTTGTCCAGGTGGGTCTACTTTAATCATCTGGTCTATTATATTTGCACAGTTTTCTGTGCTATTGTTTTATATCAGAATACAAGGGAAGGAACTTGGGAGAGTTTTTTTTTTTTCCTGAAAAAAAGCATGAAAGTTGAAAGTTTCCCATAGATTTATTATTGGATTAGTTGATTTTGAGCTGTATTTCAATTAGGGGTGTTCTAAAGCATTTGCAGCTATTATCAACATTTAGCTTTTTTGAGGGTGTTGTGGCTTGTTTACATTGTGTTGCAGGCTTGTTTCTGTACTGTTGTACAAATTTTGTTGTGATGCGGCTTGTTTATGTTGTGTTAGGCTAATTTTGTGGTGTTGTGGCTTGTTTCTGTAATGTTGTGCTTACTTCATTGTATTGCAACTTTCTGTAGTATTGTGGCTTATTTCTATTGTGTTGTGCTTATTTCATTGTTGTGGCTTGTTTCTGTTATGTTGTGGAGATGGCACTACTGGGCCACCATACCCATGGCTCACGAATGTATAAAAAAATAAAAACTGTAGCTGCTTCCAATGTTGACCAAAATAAATATTAAGAAATAACAGATTTTAAAAGAATAGTAATTTTTCATTTATTATATTAATATATTATATCTATTATATTAATTATATAAACTCAAATTCAATTAATAAATGTGTTGTTGGCCAGTAACATCTGAACTACCAGCTAAAAAAAATAAAAAAATCTTCTGAACCTTAGTGCTCCCTACAGTATATGTGGTACCACTTTGTCGGATGTTCATATCAGTATTAAATGAGTCCACGGTGTGTACACTTAGTCAAGTGGGACTGATTTTTAAACGTTATTTAATCTTATCAACCTATTATGCAATACGTTTTCTGCCACAGTGCTCTACTGAGATAATAAGACAGGAAATAGCAAGTACAATGACTTGAGTATTTTTAGTAAGCTCACAGTACACAGTAATGTCAGACTCCATGAAAAGCCCCATCACCCTTGCCATATAGATAAGAGCGTTTGAGTGCTCTCGATAGAGATGCCATGAGCTGACTTTATTGGTATTTAGTGAAGGAAGCTCCTATAAGCACCGTCAAGCAAACAAGCCCCTCAGCCAGCATTTCCTGAAGACCCCTAACAGCTGTTGCTAAGCAACTTGAGCATTTGCAGCAGGGCCAATCCTGGTAAAATACACAGGCACTTCCATGGATCACTAAAACGTGCAAATAAAACAAACATTTGCAAGATAGCATAACTACAATAACTTTTTGTGCACATGTTGATCTTTACATTTAGCTAATTCATTTCATTGCTTTGAAATTATTAAGTTTACGGATTTATCATTTTGTCTCATTTGCAGCTATGTGTATATATATATATATATATATATATATATACACACACACATGCACAATGTATACAGTACATGGACTCCATTGAATTTATGTTCTCACCAGGAGAGTGAAACCAACATGTGTGCTTACGTCTACTCATATGCACTTTCTTAGTGCATAGTGCACTTTCCTTTTATAAACTAGAGAAATTAAACATAAAGGAAGTCTGTCTGCATTGTGCTGTTTATTTCTATCAGAAAATTTCAAAATGAGTAATAGGTTGTGTAAGGTAGTCAGATGTCAACAGAATAGTAAACGACAGTCTTATCACATGCACACACAACTCCTGCCCGTCATCAAAGCTTTGGAAATAAACGCTCACACATATTTTCATCAGTAGTGATCTTTCTGATGATGTAAAAAAAAGCGATGCTCAAAGAGACAAGCAGTGACCTGCAAGATCTTAAATTTCAAATGGTTTTCTTCCAGGAGTGTCTCGTTTTACCCAGCACCCTTCTCACAATTCTCTGGGATTTGCTTATTCACAGATTACATGAAACATTTTTGATGAATCATGATATGGCTGCGTCCAGATCACTAGACCTGCCTCATATACCATCTTTAAAAAGGTCAGTAAGATTTTCTTCCCCAGTTTTCACATAAACCGACTGTTTTCGATATTCATTATAATTAGAAAAATATCTAAATCAGCATATTAAAATCATTTCTGAAGGATCACATGACACTGAAAACTAAAAAAATTTATATCCATTGAAAATTCAGCTTTGCCGTTGAAAATGTAAATAACGAGATATAAACAAGATGTCTCTTAAAAGGCAGCACTGGACACTTTTATTAGATTTGAGACCCTTTCCTCAATTACCTCAATAGGAATTTTATTCCTTAAAGTGTCCCTATTATGCCTTTTCAAATATGATCTTTCATGCAGTGTGTCATGTAGCTGTATGTGAACATAAACTATCTGCAGCGTTGTGACACAGACAGTGCACGATAAATAAAGTTATTGTCTATAAAAAAAAACAGTTTGCTCACATTCGCCTGAAACAAGTCGTCAGCAATTCAAATCTTTTTCTGTTCCGGCCACACGTCCCAAAGTAACATATTTGCATAATGTCCGGCCACGTTCTACATCACAAACAACTTGTTATGCAATGGGCATTTCATTTTTTGACCTTGCACAAAAGAGACTCATAAAACAATATTAGCAATCTTTAAAAAGGCATTATAGGGGCACTTTAATGCAATGCATTATTATACGTTTGTCAATGTTTTGCATATTGTAAAATTAATTCTGGAACTTGTTTATTTCAAGGTTGCTCATGACTAATATTCCAGGTGAACCACTGATAGCAGGAGTATTCTGATGACGTCTTTCATATTTTTCTGGGCCAGGACAGTGTTCAGTACTTGGCAGTCAATAGGACAGTCACAAGTCTCCCGGTTTTCATCTAAAATATATTTTGTGGTCCGAAGATGAACAAAGCTTTTAAGGATTTGGAGCGACATGAGTGTAAGTCAACAAAATTTTCAGTTTGTGGTGGCGTAACCCTTTAAGGATGTAACAGATTGAAAAGATACTCAGTCAACAAAATTCAGTTTAAAAAGCTATATTAAGTTTCTTTCACATAAACCAAAAAGGCACGTCAATACCTCGCCTCAGATGTCTTCTCATTAGCTCCCGTGGCAGGAGTCTAACGCATTTAACAGGTTTGGCCTTTTCTAGGTTTGCTCTTAATGAAGAGCCAAAAGAACGTTAGAAAGAAACCCAGGTGTTTCTGGATCGAAATGCACGTCTTTGTGGCGTGTGTCATCACAGAGAAAATGGAGAGCCACATTTTAAGTGTCTATGTTTAGGAAGGGCCTAATAATGAAACTCCTGAGCTATGAGATGTGACACATTTGCCCCCTGACTGTGTCGTCTGATGGAGGGAAGACAGAAAAAGAGAGAGAAAGAGCAAAGGATAGAAGATGAGAGTGTTCTGAGGGGGTTTAGGGGAGTGAGGCTGAGAGGCTGCTGTCATGCTCTAGTTGGCCTGTTGAAAGATGGTTGAGACATGTTTAAGATGGTGGGGGGGGGGTGTTTAGTTGTGCTGGGATTCTCCTTGGCTGTGCAGCGGGTCTGAGCCTGGACAGACACAGCAGTGGTAACAGGGCTGACTCACTCAGCCCACATGCAGGAGGACACTTATTCACCCAGAGAGGAATATTAACAGTATCACAGCCTCATCTCAATTCTGCCAGACCTGTTGCATGCGCTCAGAAATGTATGTGAAAACTGTATTTATTCATCAGATGCAAATGCAGAAATACAATAGAATGCCGCAAATTTGGCCTTTTTCGCGAATCTGTATTAGCATTATCAATATTTAATTTCATTTATCTATTAACAACATTCAACAGTGTCTATAATGTTCATAGGATTGAAGAATGAATACTGTTATTCAGCAAGGACATGTTAAATTGATCAAAGGTGACAGTCAAAATATTTATAATGCTTTAAAAGATTTCTATTTCAAATACCTTTTGTTATTTGTTACTTGGATTGTTCATTAAAAAAGTTGAACAGTTTTCACAAATCAGCATAACCATTTTTTCAAATTGATAATGATATGTAGACATAATAGGCCGGTTTCCCGGATAGGGATTAGATTAAGCCAGGACTAGACTAATTTAGGAAATTTAAGAATTTTTAGAAACATGTCTTACAAAAATGCATTATCTGTGAGCATTTTAAGACCAAATAATGGTCTTTTTTAAAGATGTCTCAGTGCAAGCCTTTTCCAGTTTAGACAGCTCTTAACATTTATTTTAATCTAGGACTAGTCTTAAACCCTGTTCG
>JAUCNO010000276.1:31434-41664 GCA_032353835.1 Enteromius viviparus | reverse complement strand
TGACATTACTGAGCTATATGCGTTTAAAAGTAACTTATTAAAATGATACAATGGCATTGCTCAGTTCAGTGTGTTGGAAAATCGGGAATTTTGTCCCGCGTCAACATTTATTCAACAGTTAATAACGCTCAACAATTAAAAGGTAGCCTACACATGACAAAGACAGCATTTTGGTCATCATCTTTCATTATTTCGGCAAATGTCTCCCACACTTTGCTCTTTCTGTTTGTGTATTTGCGGAGCTTCCATTACCCAGTCTTCACCTTGTCTCCTGCCGTCTCCATCTCTACATGCAGACTAAGCTTGTGTGTCATCTTCTCACCAGTAATTTAATTTTAATTTAAGTTTAGGCCTATGTATTTCATAGAAAACTGTGTCTAGTACTATATCAATTACAAAGGTTTAATTAGCATCTTTATTTCAAACGACCCGACCGACCGCGACCCGAACATCATTAAAAATATTTTTGGATGACTCGTAACCGCGGATGACTGCGTGCACCCGCTCATTTCGGGTCAACCCGCGCATCACTGGTATTTACATATTTGACGTAATCAGCCTTGTTTACATCCGGGGGAAATTATGTGCATGTACATAATCTGTGGCTGTTTACGCCTAGTGGAAAGTGTACGCATGTGTTGTGATACTCTCTAAAACGGTGGGGGAAAAATGGTTAATTAAACTATGTTATCAATTTGTACAAAAAAGTATTCTCGTAGCAAAACTGAAGTTGAGCCACTGATGTCACGTTTTTACTGTGTTTCGGGATCTAGGATCATTTCAGTTGTATTGCTGTCCATGGAGGGTCAGATGGTCTTTAGAAAACGATTCGGGCCTTTTAGCAAACTTTTAGCCAATCAGCAGTAATGGGCGTGTCAATTCGTGACGCAGAGGAGACAGTGTTCAGTGAACAGCTGAGCAGAGTGACAGAAAAATTAAAAGCAAAAGAGCAAAAGAGTAAAATGTCTGCAGCATGATAAGGTTAGAGGTATGACCCGTGTAAAAATCGTATCAGCTTTCCTGCACTCAAGGAGTGGAAGGCCTGCGATCAGACGCCGAGGTTGTTTTGGTTCTTCTCGATAGGCGAATTACACTGAACGTGATAAAGTGACCACAGAAAATACTACGAAATTCATGTAACATTAAGCACGTTATAAATCAAACACGGCAGCAGTTTTCTGCCTGAGATTTGTCTCGCCAACACAGTCTCACGAGCAATTCGTACATATTCGTACGACCTTACTCGTACGATTTCGTATGATTTGTCTAAATCCACGTGATGGGTAGGTTTAGGGGCGGGGTTGTATTTAGGTCATTCGTACAAATTCATACGAATTGCCATCTCGTAGAATATGTACGATTTAGAATAAATCGTACAAATTCGTACGAATTAGTCACCTCGTAAAATATGTACGAATTGCTGTGAGATCAGGTTGGTCCTGCCGTTTGCGTCTGTGTAAGTTAGCATCACTGATTATAGTGAGCATGTTTGTTTTGGTGATTTCAGATATCATCCTAAGATGAACAAAGGTCTAATGAGTTTGAAAAAAGTAAAAAATGACAAAATTTTCCTTTCTGGGTGAACTAACCCTTTAAGATATTTTGGATGAAACAAGAAGGCTTACAGATGGGCCTACCGACTGCCAAGTAATGAACATGTTCAAGGCATAAAAAAGTATGAAATACATCGTCAGAATAGTCCATCTGTCATCAGCGGTTTAATCTGTATTTTATGCAGCATCAAAAATATTTTTTTCTATGGAAAGAAAATAAAAATAATATTTATTCAATAATTAGTCTCCTCTGTGTTTCTACGTGTAGTATAGTACGTCATAGTAGCTCCATTTTTGTAGATAGCTTACGCTCTTTTGTGTCACTCGTTAATGTCTTAAATTGTGTTCTGAGGACGAACAGACCTTTACAGGTTTGTAATAAGCTGGAGATACGTGATTAATCACAAAATGTTTATTTTGGGGTGGAGTAACCCTTTAAGTCATAAGTGATAGTTGACTGCTTGAATTTGTAAACAGTTGAAGTCATATAACCTGAAAAGTAATGGAGTGAATGGAGGGCCATGGCAAATCCCACACAGACTGCTGTTCTCCGTTCAGCATCTGGAGAGCAGAAATATAACAGTAAGGGTGAAATGGCTAGATTGAACCAACATGAACTTCTATTCTCCCCCAGGTGGAATAATACCAGTTTAGTGCTTGTTTGGTGCAAATCTAAACGGAAAACTCTGATATAATTGGCCATGACTTTGAAGTTACCTCAGAGATCTGCAGTCCTGTGGATGCCACACCCATGAGGACACAATCTTGTGGTTTATTCTTTTCCTGAGACAGCAGGAAAGGATAGAGAAGTGCAGAAATTAAGAGAAAGAGATAGAAAGAGAGAGGTAAAAGCATAGATAAAAGTGGCTGTTTGAATCAGGGTTAAGCAAAATCTTTTTTGCCTTTTTTTCCAGTGTATCTTATTTTAATTTCAGGAACTGAATTGCAATGTAAAAGGCGTTCACATCTGAACAATGCACAACTCTGTTTTGACTGAATGCCAGTGTTGTAGTACTCAAGTTTGAACAAGAGCCTGTCTCAAGTTCAAGGCTATATTTTCTATCAACAGACAAGACCACTGCAAGTTTAACATGATATTTTGCTTAGAATTTAAAGTGCCCCTATTATGAATTTTTTGAAAATGACCTTTCATGCGATGCGTTCTAAGTGAATGAAAACATCCTGCAAAGATAAAAAAAAAAAATGAATCGTTGAGCGAATTGCTTGGGAGGAGCCAATTAAAACAAAATAACATCGTAATAAGGGGAAAACAAAAGTGGTTTTTGACCTTGCATGCATGTCAGTCTGTTGGGGACTCCCAAAACCAAAAAAACAACAACAACAACACTAACTTTGGATAGTCTGTACATGGTGAGAGGCACATCACTCAATGTAAATGATTCCTGCATGAAAAGCAAGGCAGCCTCGCTGGGTGACATTCCCTTGAGCTCTCTGTGGAGATCTGGGGTGTGCTTCAGGATATAATCATTCCCATGCTTCTGTACAATCTGTAACAATAGCACAATGAAAACACGATTAGTTTGTGAGCAGTGAGAGCAGCTGAACAGGTGTTTTTCTAAAGGGGAAAACCAAATGTAAACAGAGTGCCTTACCCACAAAGGGAAAAATCCATGTGCGCTGAAGTATGCATAGTTGTGTTCTTCGCAATCTCCAAGATCGGCTTGAAGGGCATAGGCAGCCAGTTGGAAGTACAGTCCTTCTTGCTCGAAGCACTCAGATCTCAAAACTCTCCTCTTCAGCTCAGTATAATACAGCTTACATGCTTCACTGTTTCTTTGAAATTGGAACAAGCAGTACAAAGATGCGTACATATTTTTTCAATTCACAATTAACAATGTATATAAAAAGAAATCAGCAATACTATTACTTAGGTCTATTGCTTTATTAAACTTTTTATGTTAAATATTTGATTCTAACTGTTCAGTTAAAGCATTCTGTGATCAAATACTGTATATTTGTATAATAATGGCTCTTAAACTACATGACTGACCTTTTCTCAGGCAGCCCATTTCCTAAGTTTAAATTTCCATTTAATAAAATAAACTATTTCAGCAATGCTTTTTCATAAGGTTCAGTTTGTTAATATTTGTATACATTTGGTATTACAAACTAAAAATTAAATTAAATTAAATTAAAACAAAGGTTAAAGCTCTTTTTAACTATACTGTTCATCATTTAAGATATTACCTGATATGAATGTAGTCGAAAGTTAATTTAAACATTCTGGTAAAATGCACTAGAACATGTAGAATTAAACATTAACTATTAACCATTAATGTTAACTAAAAACGAATTGTAAAGTGATTTTAGTACTCAATGCACATTTATGTGTGTATGTATGTATTTATTACCATATATTACATAAAAAGCCACCTCTGTCATATTTGATTTGCAAATATTTAAGGCTTTTTAATTACCAACCTAATCAAAACTTAAAAATGTGTTGTGAATCTACTACATACATACTGTCATGGCATTGATCATTTTTAACAAGTAAATTATATTTTGTATAATTGTATAAAATTGTAAAATAAAAAAAGTCACCCTTTGGCTTATGGTACAGCTGTTTTTCTGCTGAAATCAAATTACATTTTATAAAGGTAAACATTAAGAAAACGTATGTTTGGTTATATTTCAAGATTAACACTTCTTACTGGACCAAACTAACATTGGTTTATTTGATTATGCATTTAAATTAAAATAGATTTCATCTAAACAGGGTTAAATCAAATAAGCCAGGGTGACCAGGACATGGCTGGAACATAACATTTTTACATTTCCCAGAACATTATACTTACAAAATTACTTCAACGTTTTTTACAAAATACTGCACTTTTAGGGAGATGTACACTTTCTCCTATGAAAGGAAACAGATGGATAATGAAAATATGTCATTAGGATGACTTCATATCTTGTGTCATTCCACTTAAACATACAGTTGTAAGACACATACTACTCCGAAGCACGATTACTTCCCTAATTCTTGATTGCTTTTTTGACCCCATTATCTGGTGAGACACAGTCATTTATTTCTTCTGTGTGAACTGGAAATACCCAAACTAGCAGATACAAAGATGAGGCAAGCAGTACAGGACGAATTCTATATACATACGTCAGTGTAAATTGTATAGTCATTTCAGATCTTATTCTTAGTTTTGCAAAATTGTGCTACATTTGTGATTCTTTGATAAATAGAAAGTTCATAAGAACAGCATCTACTTAAAAATAATAATAATAAAATATAGTATTAATAAATAAAAGTCTTTACTGTCACTTTTCTAATTAATTTGGCACATTCTTGATAAACAAAATAATCAGAGATGAGAGCAATGGAAATCCGTCAAGAGTATTTCTTTGAAATTTAAATATTTCAAATATTTTAACTTGTGACAAATTTGGTGAAATAAAAGCTTTTATGTGATTTTATAAAAAATCAGATAGAAAAATCCAACATTCAAAAGAGAAATGCATGGTTGTAGTTTTAAATAATATGAAAACATACTGTTAAATAAAACCTCAACTGAACAACAACAAATAAAATATCACTGTGTTGCTAAGACGGAAAAGCCACATGTGACAAAGTTAGCACGGTTTGTGGGCACTTGCTTATGCATGGCATGTTTATGCAGCTCTCACCACGTCAGTCAGGATGAGGTCTAGACATTTACCTTGACAAAAACTTTTTATCTGTAATTTTGTGGCTTTGCTGTGTGCCTGGGATAATTGTCCTTTTGCATCACCTAGTTTTGGTCTACCTTTATCTTTCGGACAGATGGGCTCACTCTAGAATACTTTGGTATACAGAGTTCACAGATCACTCAAGTCAACTTCAAAACAAGCAGATGCAAATGAACAACTCCATTTTCCCCACATGACTGTATTGGGCACGGTTATGTTTTTAACTTTACCTTTAATGCATTCTTTCTCCAAGACTTTGGAAGGTACAAGGACAATTTTTGCTCCAGATCCAAGAACAGGGGTTGATTGTCTAAATGAAATGGAATGAACTAGATAAGTTGAAAATGCTTCCTTAATTTAGAAAAACAGAGGTGGGACTCCCTTTATTCTGTTTTTTTGCAAAGCTCAGCATTTAGTTAAATCATCCAACGTAAAGGGCTCAGTCAGCAGTTTCACATACACTAAGGAAAACTACAGACCCTTTACCACACTTAGACCGAAGACGAGAAGCCCTGGGGTGCCGATCAACTCCAACAACTGTTTCAGTACATCTTGACCCCTGTCTTTAAACTGTAAGACAAACCATTAAAGAAATGAACCAGAAAGTCAGATCAAAACAGTGCAGTTACCTAAAAAACTTCATAACAAACACAAGAGGCTGCAACTCTTTAAGTGGCACTTACATGCCATACAGTATATGATGTAGAAATACATTTGACTCACCCCAACAGTCATGCTCAGTTCTGTGTGGTCAGGCAGAATAACATAGAGAACTCTGCTTTGGTTCTTCATTGTGGAAGTGTTCCTCTTCTTCTGAGTCCTCCTTAAGCGGTTGCTGTCGATGTGGGCAGAGTTCATATCCATCTCTCTTTAAATGCCCTCCCTTACAAACTGAATGTTTATATTCCCTGCTGGAAACATTCTGCTTAATCCAGCCCAATATTAGCTGGTTTTACAGCCTTATTGGTTGCAGAAGATTTCCTAGGAACTCTTTGGAAGAGCTGACAGTGTAAACGATAACGTTTGGATGTTTTGGGCCAAAAATATACAACGACAAATTGAGAGGATTAACTTCGGAGAGAGAAGAGATTGCACAATAATGCGTGAACACAATATTTAGTTATGGTCAAGTCTGAACAAATAAAATCCAGAGTAACATTGATTAAATCCACTATTTGTTAACATTCATTTATTCATATCAGTGCATTTAAAATGCTTCACAGAAGAAAAAAAAATGAGTAAGAAAGAAAGCATTACTTCACTTGTTAATGTCATTCGCCTTTCAATATTACTGCATTTTGCAGGATTCCCCAAGTTTCCCAATTCATAGTTTATTATTTTGGTTTTGATAAGAGAACATGAAAGGTGATCGCTTTCATTTGTCTTTTCTGTTCAAAATAACACCTCAAACATAGATATTGTTCACAGCACAAAAAAGATCTGACTGATTGCTGACCACACTTCACTTGGGATGAGAGTACATGACTGCATTAACAGTAATCCTCATAATTAAAATAATATCTTATTGTTGGGAGAAATGCATATGGCTGTTTATATTCAAGCGTATTTCAAATATACAATCTTCAGTGCTGACTGAACACATTCACACAATGTTACTGGCTATACTCAGACTTGCATACTATTGCTGTATTATATGGTGTGTACAGTATATTGTGCACATTATGCATAGAATACCCAGATTACCTATATCGAATAATGCCATATTTGCACTTAAAAGACAGCATAGAAGTGTTTCTGAAGTGGCATCTAGGTGTCTTTATACAGACGGTTTAATGCAGCTCATATACTGTATGGCATGAATGCACTGACACGAAAACGAAACTGCTTTAATACTAAGGGTTAAGGTGGGTCAGAGCAGGCTTAATTTAGTCTAGCTTTCATTTTACATTACATCTTCACACAGAATATTGAGCAGCCTTTATTCAGCTGTATAGAGATGCATAAAAAGAGCAAAGCAGTGCATCTCTTGATGCAATGTGCGTTACCTTAAAAGTTTCAAATTCTTTGAATTATCATTTGATTAATTTTAAAAAGTCTTTTTTAAATTTTTAATTTATCATGCCATATGATAAAATCCTTTTTAAAATGTGGAATAAATTACAACTGATTCAAATTACAGTATATACTGCACAATATTTATTAAGCAGTAAGCTATTATTTCATTCAAAACAGACGTTTTATTGCAATTTTGACCTGGGTAGTTGTGGTCATATCGACACACAGACAAACTACTTTCTGCTAAACTGCTAAAATATGCCTTGTGTGTTACTGAACTAACATTCACAGCTTTTTTTTCAGTTTTAAAAACACTTTCAATGTCACTTCAAATCTAATATACAAGCAGTTTTGAGTTGCTATTGTGAGACATGACACACACTACATACATTTCTATATTCCAACAAGCCTCCCACATTTCTTGACCAATGAATTTCCCTCGTTTTTCCTGTAATCCAAGATAAAAGTTTTCAAATATTTTGAAGGTTTAGAGCTGAGCATAACTGAATTAATATGCCATGAAAAGAATAACACATCTTCCAGCTCAGCCTTTAAGAATTTTCCTTGATCGTGGGAACATTTTATTTTTTTTTAATCAAGACTCTCGGTAGCCTACGCAAGTGTGCATGCCTGCCAACTACATTCTTGCACAGTAAAAACAGGTCCATCACGTAGCATCGTCTAGAGGCTGACACACAAAAGAGTATTCTTGTCAAAACAAGCATGGGGCCAGAGTCGGGATAATGCAAAACACATGACAAACTTGCAAACGATAAGTCAGCTTTCTACAGAGCAGTTGATAAAAACTGAATGAAGACGAGGTAAATTGCAGTTTTGGGACATTCCAAGGTATCCTTAACTTCTGTCAGGCTCTTGATATACAACAGACACAATATTCCAGAGGTTACAAAGGCAACATGCCTTTTTTTCAACATTCTGGTTATATTGTGCTTTGAGACAGATTTGTGGCTTAAATACAGTTTAATCACATCCTACAGACATATTGCACACATGCACACACGCTCACAGTATAATAGGCTCGCTGCCTTAACTTGAAAATAAAATATACCAGTGGATGAGGGACTAAAAATGCTTGGCAGCAAGAGAACTCCTCCAAATATTACAAACATATCTTCTAATGGTCAGCCAAGCAGAAGCATTCAAGCTCCTCATGATCTTCAAGACCTGGCAAAACCATTACGTGTATCTACTGCTTGCTGTATTACAGAATATTATAGCTGTGACTATCCTTCAAGAACGTCCAGTTGCACCCATGTGTCGTGACTAAGAGAATAAACATGACCTTTGAACTACACAATCCTAAATTCAGTGGCTCAGATTTCTCAGTAACATCTTAATGATGCTGCATGAGTAATTTTTTTAATTATTTTCATTATGACATTCACATGTCCTACTTAAAAGTTGACAAACTTCTATACATGCTCTGACAGTGATGTGATAAAAAAAAAATCAAATGCCCTTTTGATGCTTTTGTTAAACTGAAAGCGACCTCTTGAAGAGTGACATTCATGTACTGATCTAAGTTAAAAACTGACAGCATAGAAACATTGAGAGCGGAAAACCAAGGGCTTTCACTGGCAGAACTGGTACAGTATTTTGTGAATGGAAGTTTCTAGTAAACGAAAGGGCTGTATACAGAAATGCATAAGTGGAGGGTTTTACAGTCAAGGGAAGACTAACTTAAGTCTAGTATGAGGCGTTTGGTGAAGGCACTTCCAGGTAAAGCTTTCCTTAGAATAGCACCTTTGACAGTCATGAGTTGCCAGTAAAAAGCCCTTGAGTGGGGTGGAAAGCCGCGCAGCTGTGTTGATGGTCCTAATGCCTCACAGCAGGCTGAAACCCAGAATGTAGTGTAGGAGTTTGTTCCTGTTGGCCTGAGGTAAGAAAGTGCTGCTCAGTTCCAGACGGCACACACCACCTTCTCGTCTCTCTTTAAGCACCTATGAACCACAAAAAAAACCCAATAGTTAGTTTCAGTACTATTTCAGTACTTAGTTCTTCAGACAGAAAAAAGGGACAGAATTTAAGCACCTGTTCAGTTTATTTTCTTGTTTTAAATCATTTAGATCAGTGGATTTATTTGAAGATGGTTATCTTAATGCTACTGCTAAGTAAATGTTTAAACATAATTTCGAGAGGATCGCTGAACGAGTAATCATACACAGCTAATGGCCCGTTACCTAATCGTCCCTTGTTCATTCGCACCCAATCAAGTCATTTCCCCTTTACTACAAATTCTCCCAGCTTTTCATTTCCATGCTTCCCGCTTTCGTGCATTCTTTAGAATCGCACAACCAAAACACATCTCCGCTGTCCTCCTCCATGAGGACCAGATTTCTCAGCCTACCCTACAACAACCTGCTCCCTTACCCAATCCTCCAGCGGAGGTTCCCTGCCTCAGCGAGGCTTCCTTCCCCGACCCAATCCTCCAGCTGGGGTTCCCTGCCTCATAGAGGCTTCCTTCCCTTACCCAATCCTCCAGCTGGGGTTCCCTGCCTCATCGAGGCTTCCTTCCCTTACCCAATCCTCCAGCTGGGGTTCCCTGCCTCATCGAGGCTTCCTTCCCTTACACAATCCTCCAGCTGGGGTTCCCTGCCTCCACTCGTGGCCTATTTAGTCCCGCCCACCATACCCATATGTTTATATTGTTGGCTTGCTTGCCTTTCCATCCCACTAATCCATCCACTAATCCACCCTGCTCCACCCACACTATATGTCCTTACACTTTACACTTGTTTAGGTAAATTGGAATTAGGTGCTGGGCGTCCAGCCAGAGGAGAAATGGACCCAACTAAGCCCAGTTCTCCCAAGGTTTTTTCCCCCATTTTGCCATGGATGGGGTTTTGGTTCCTTGCCGCTGTCGTCTCTGGCTTGCTTAGTTGGGGTCACCTGATTCCAGTGATCATCGTCGTCTTGACTACAGAGACCGTCTCTGAATTGA
>JAUCNO010000276.1:10876-31334 GCA_032353835.1 Enteromius viviparus | reverse complement strand
TATCTATCTATCTATCTATCTATCTATCTGTCTATCTATCTGTCTGTCTGTCTGTCTGTCTGTCTGTCTGTCTGTCTATTTTTCTGTTGTTGTCTGTCTGTCTGTCATTCTGTTATTGTTACTTTTATCAATAAGCTGTTTCACCAATCTACAGCTTTCAACTCAGGTACTTTAATATATTGGTATTTTGTAGTACGTGTAATATTGTAGTCTTTGGGCATCATACTTGCTATGGATATTCTCTTATTTTGCTCTGACTGTGTGCTTTTCTTTTAGTCAAGTAGTAATGCTTAAGTGTGTTTTGGTTCTTTACATGCGAGATGCCCCAGCCTTGGACTCCCATCCAGAGATTGAGAGCAGCACGTATTGTCTCCTGCTAGTAATCAATCAACTGATGGAGTGTTAGAATTCTCCCTTCACCTCTCTTTATTCTGGCCTCCTAACTGTAGTTCTGACAGAGGAAGTGCTGACCTATCTTACCAACACCAACCAGCGCCTCTTGTACCCACTAGAAGGCTTAATTTATTTACTCTATGGAATGTTGCCCTCCGGTTTTCCCGCATTGGTATATTGTAACAGGGACCCTCAAGGTTCCTATTCATGTTGTTCCTTCACTCTCGAGTCGTTTTCTTTCTCGTCGTTGTGTCTTCAGTTGTTTTGTTTAGTTGTGGCTTCTTTGTGAGGTTTATCTTTCTGGGGCCAGGGACTCTCCTCAATTCAATAGGCTCACTCTAGCTGTGCCTGGATGATGAGCAGGCCAGGGCTATGTCGCTGAGTTGCGCTACATTGTGGTCCTCTGAACAGGGTCTTTGTGATGACCCTTCCTTATAGGCCAATACAAAGAGAGCAGTGAGGACCGGTCCACTGCAAGCCCACAACAGTGAGAGACTCCCAGACCAGCATATAATGGCTAGAGACACGTGCCATTGTTTTGCATCTTTAGTCCACCCTGATTTACATGTATCTCTTTATTAAATCGAAATGGACTTTTGTGTCTTTTATTCCATGTCTGATTGCTTTGAGGTTTCTATAGTACTATGAGAAAGTAAGTGGAAATTACACAGAAGTGAAAACCGAGCACAGCAGTTTCAAGAGGTCTACATTTTATTTTCTTCTTTCAGAGTGCTTTAAATGAACTAATCAATTTATGGTCATCCTCTAAGTAATGGATGACAATACCCATGTGGAGATGAACCTTTTTCCTCATAAAGTCATTCAGCATATATGTAGTCATTAGCTTTCAACAGTTTTACCTTTTTTTTAATTCTCCAGTCTCTTTTCTATTTGTTTCTCTTGATGGCTGTTTCTGCTCTTGTCTCAACACCACACAAAATGTACACTGGGGATTTCCAACGCTACCTCCCACTTGACTGTTGATGTGATCCCAAGGAGAGAAGTTTTGTTGGCCCCCAGCGCTATTAGTGTTTACATGAAGCCACAGGCCGTGGTAATGAATGTCTTTGCTTGTTCCAGTTGACTGCTGGTGCTGATTTGAGTTAAAGAACCAGTAGTTTGACGTTCATTTAAAAAAATATTTATTTATTTATTCATATATTTATATACATATTTCATACATTCATTAATTTAGGGGACTTATATGTAGTAGTGTATTTCTCATAATATTGCCAGCCACATTTGTAGTATTTATATATTTAAAAAACATTTTTGTAAATTATATATTTAAAAAATGTATAAATTAACATATTTTTATATTCAATAAAATACATTCAAGTTAATGAGTTGATGTTTTTACTGTAGATTTAAAATATATATTTAAAATAAAAAATAAAGACACAAAATTGTCAGCTTTCATTGATCAAGGCCAAAAAGCATTTTTATTAACACTGGATGCTGTATTTTATATTTAGCCCTTAGAAAGCCCTGTCGCACTTATTATGTTAACTGCTTAGATTGTCCAGCCTCATCTTTCTCGCTGTTTTGATGTGTTTGTGGTCCAGTCTGGGTATTTTTTAAGCCAGCAGGAAAGAGCGACCGTATTGAGCCAAACTTCCATCTGGGTCTAAGTATTTCCTCTCCAACATGCTGCATAAAATGTTTTCTCCTTTTCCCCCTTCTGCTTACGGTAAACACTAAGATCCAGAAAGAAATCAATGATGCTTTCCTTTGAAGTGCCTAAACGCATTACAATGGCTGCGTTTTAATTGGCCAAGAAAGTCGCAGATCAATACATGGTGTAATTGGCTGACACAGGAAGGGTGTGAGACTTTATTATCATTAATATTTAGACATGATCTGGGAGGACCTGGGTAAGGTTAAATGTACATCAGCGGCGAGCGTCTTTGATCTGGCTGGTAAGTAGATCGATTTGGAAGCGAAGAGGTCAGGATGGATGATGTGCAGCCATTTTTATTAGCGCAGGGACGATTTGACTCGGCAAAATTCTGCTAAACCGACACAGGGAAAAGAGACAACATGAGTCTCACGACCAATGTCATCACTGTCACTCAAAACCATAGGTATTGTAAGTCTTGTAAGGTATCCATGTCTGTAACTGCTTGCTGCTCATGTAATGCTACTTAGCCATTGCGTCTATCATCGAGTCGCCAGAGTAAGTGCTTGTAAACGCACACCAGCCTGGAGAGGGTGTATTGAATACAAGTAACTCAATGACCCGGCCGAGTTTTCTCTCACCTGAGATTGGCTGGGTTTTTGTGTGTCTCTTTTGTCTGGACCGTGTAAGCGGATCTATGGGAGGAGATACCAGGGTGCTCTGGGCTGAAGTTGAGGTGGCAGGGCCATCGGTGGCCGTCACCCGATCCCTCGTTCGTTGGGTCAAAAATGGCTGCTGGCCGGGCTCTCCCCGTCTCAAACCCCGCACCCTACCCTGGAGGCTGATGTGGGCCTAGACACATGTTCCTGTCTGTCTGCGCATCCTTTTGTCACATTCCCACAGGTTTGATACCTTAATCATTGTACTTAGTAGGACAAAGATCAGTGGCAGGTGAAACAATGGCCGCCGTCTTGGTTTTCACGGGCTGTGACCTGTTGCCTAACACAACTAGAGGGGCTGAGGTCACGTGGGGCTGACATACATTTGGTGTTTTATTTGTGTTTAAGTGTTTGGATGGTGTTAGTTTTCCTAATGACATTTGAGTTATAGTTTACAGAGGATTCAGACAAAGTTGGGATCTGAGGTTTTGCTAAAGAGAGGGTGACTTTTGACTAGATGTGAGTTTTAAGGATGTGTTCTGGATGCCTGCATCACAAAACCCACTGAAAACAAGACTTGTATGTTAAATATGTTAAATTGTGGCAGACAATGATAGACCAATAAATATTTTTGTTATGGCCATTATTTAAAATCTTTTCTATTTTATTAAAATACAGAAAATTAGCAAAATGTATATATGTATATGTATATATATATATATATATATATATATATATATATATATATACATATATATACATATACATATATATATATACATATATATACATATACATATACATATACATATACAGTGAGGTCAATAAGTATTTTATCACCCTGTGATGTTGCAAGTTCTCTTACTTAGAAATCATGGAGGGGTCTCCAATTTTCAGCATTGGTGCATTTCCACTGTGAGAGACAGAATTTAAAAGAAAAATCCGGAAATCACATTGTATGAGTTTTTTAAACATTTATTTGCGAATTACTGAGTCAAACAAGTATTTGATCACTTGCTTATCAGCCAGATCTCTGACCCTCAAAGACCTGTTATTTTGCTTTTAAATGTCCAGCTACAAAGTAAAGTTTACCTGACTTCCTCAAGGAAATCTAGTCCTGTAAGAATAGAGTTTATATCAAACAAGGTCATGCTCTTATACACTTAGCATACGTAAACGGAAAGCCATTATTCAACAGATCTTCAGCTGAGTACTTATACAATATGGCTTGTGCAGTGTATTTTGCTTGTTTGTTTGATTCCTCTTAAATCCATAGCACTGCATTCTGATGCTTGAACCAGAATGAAGGATTGGCGTAAATGAACCAGAACGGACAGAGCAAAAAGAAAGACAGATAGTCAGAATTCATAAATATTAGAACCATTGGTCTCACGATGTCCTACTCGGTCATATCCAGCTGATCTATAACCCTTTAATTCACCGAAAGGAAGTAAGAAAAATGGCATCTTCAACTTCACTTCCATATCCATTCCCACTGGAGGGTTTGTACATAAAAGCTTAATGAATGGACCTAAACGAAGCGCACGTCGGCTCGTGTTTTATCTCTCTTTGTGGCGGCCTGACATGAGGCGGCCCTGTCTTTGAAAACTACCTCTGACACTGTCAGAGCTGACTCTCTCCGACTGACACAGAAAGAGAGAGAGAGGCTGATCTGGCCCGTCTCTTTAGCTCTTTCCTGAAAAGCCTGT
Source organism: Enteromius viviparus (assembly GCA_032353835.1). Taxonomy (NCBI): domain Eukaryota; kingdom Metazoa; phylum Chordata; class Actinopteri; order Cypriniformes; family Cyprinidae; genus Enteromius; species Enteromius viviparus. Next base: position 26,955 of record JAUCNO010000276.1, on the reverse strand, counting down.
CAGCCCCACTGTTTGATCGCAGCCTGGAAACAAGCCATCTATAGAAGCCGAGATTAACCCAGGGCATTAATCACATGTACAAATGAAGCGCAGGTGAGAAGTCTACGTCACACACCGGATGGCGTATTTCAATACAAAACAACTTTAACTCAGAACGCTTCGTTTCCAAGAATAGTGCATTTAAAGTTTTAACCTCTGCCCTTTTGTCTGCAAGTAAATGCGATGGTGAAAATAAAATAAATAAAATCATACACATCGGACACACACTCTCCTCCCGTCGACCACTCGGTTCATACTTTTAGTTTGAATTCTCAGAAAAGGATCCGATGTCTTGATTAGGTGACCGGCACCATTGTTAGTAGACGGCCGATGCACAATAAATCCACTGTTATTTAATTCCCTGCTCCTTGCAGAAGCTTAACAAATTCATTGTTAGCCGTCTGTGTGTGGGCGACGTCTATGTGTGTGCGTGAACGAGAGCAAGAGGTCACACAAAGACCTTTCTGTCGTTATGGCAATGTTTTGTCATGGGTTTTTAAGCAAGACATGGCTGTTTAGTGTATCTCAATTCATTGTTTGTTTAATTTGCGTAGTTACCTGCCTGTTGTGGCTGCACGAGTTCGGTAATTTATCGCTAACATCATTGGGATCGGTTTTGTCTGCGTGCACTTATATACTTGAGTGTATAAATTTAGTCTTTAGCGGCGGTAATGGCAGATAAGGAGAAGATGAAGGGCGTCTTACATGCTCGTACGGCCGCGGCTCCATCTGTTCGCTTACTTTTAATTGTTGTGAAAGTGAAGACAGGAAAAGGAGGTGTGATTGTTCTTGTCCTCTCCACAGAGGTAGTTCCGTTACATTAAAGAAACGGCGAAGGAAACGTCCAGATTATCGGCATGTAAATAATCTTATTTAGCTCCGGTCCCTGCTAATGAATGTCATTTACTTTTAAAAACCAGGATTAATTAACGCTCTGCGACCTCCTCTTCCTCCCTAAAGGGAATAAGTCTCAATTAGGCAGAGGATGGTGGCTAATATTTTCGTGGAAAATCTGAATGTGCCCGTATGCGTACATATGCTTTGCTGACATGGAAAATAACCTTGCAATTAATTATGTCGCTAATTTAATGTAGGGCTCAGAAAAGTGTGGTTTTATTGGACGCTTGAAGATTCTCAGGGCTTTAGTTTCTAGAGAGTTTCTGTTAGAAACTCACAATGGACTCGTCTCGAGAGAGCGGGAGGCGTAAAAAATGGCTTGCTTTTTCAAAATAAAGCCAGGAAAACAAACAAGAGCCTCAAATTAGATTTCCCAAAACATAACATTCTCTCTTATTAAATGCCCACTGTGGCCAAGAGCCTAAATGGAGAGACTCGGCCTGTACTCTGCCTTTTCTCACTGAGCCATTCTCTCCTACGTGGCCGTTTTAACTACAGTCTTTAACTAAACCAGCAGCTTGCCACACAGGCAAAAATATGCAGCTCCAAATGCATGTGTAAGTAAAGTTTTTCTTTTTTCTCCAAATGCCTTTCCATATGAATTTCTCCCATCTTTTGATGAAAAGGCAGTCTGCCCTCCCATCAAACTTTCACTTGCTGCTTGCGTGGGACGTCAGGCATTGGGATGCTTAACCCACATTAAAGATCAGATGAGGATGAGGGTGATTTTGGTAGATGAGAGTGTGTGTTGAGGTGTGTTACCCCCTCCTGAGCTCCCAAGGTTGTCTGTCCTGATCGCTTTTCGCACGTTTGCTCCCGTTGATTGGTCATTTATGGACTGTGCTGGGATCTGTTTCAGTGAGAACATTTATCTGGGGCGACGGGTTGTTATTCTATGCTTTGTGAACAAATACTACCTTAATGATGAACCAATTATCAATAAAGAGCACAACATGACTGTCCACTTTTTTGCTTCCAAAATTTTTTTTTTTATTAAAATGATTTTAAGTACTAAAAAAAATATATATATATCCGTGTAACCTTAATATAAGTTCTGAGATTAACCCTTTTAAACTGCCTGTGTCGGTGCAGACATATCAAACCAAGCTGTATGTCATGTTATATCATAACTCAACCTAACAATTTATTTAGAATTTATTTATTCCGTTTCATTCCGTTAAAATAAAGCTGGGATGAAAATAGCACATTCTGTAAGAGTTATAACTCTAATATAAGCAATGTTTTTGAACACCAAATTAGCATAATTAAAAGATTTAATTATGTATAAAAAGTAACAATAAATTACAATTAAAGGTTCAAAGTAAATGTATATTTGATTGTAATTATATTAACAATTTATATATATTTTTTTTTATTAAATAAATACAGCCGTATTGAGCATAAAATTAATGAAAAACATAAATAAACCTTTTTTTATGGAGAAAATCACTTTAACTTCAGGAACATTGTCTTTGTTTTCTGCTATCATTATAATGAGCATAATATTTAGATAAACCTTATTTAGTATGTAACCCAAGATTTTGGATCTTGTGTGTTTTTGTCTGTGCATGTGTATGTATGCAAGAGTTTAAATGGCATTGCTTAGGGGCAGCCGTACACTCAGAAATGTCAAGCCAGAAAGCTGACAACTGATAACTGTGAGAAACAGTCTGGAAACAACCCAGAAATAGAGGGAATGATAAATTTAAAGAGAAGGAAGGACTAAAAACAGTAGAGATGTAGAGATAGAAAAAAAGCCTGTTACATGTTTTCATGTAGTATTTGGTGTCTTGCGTCTAACTCTGTGTGAAGCCTGTGTTTGAGTTCTCTTAATGCCGCTGTACCTGTAATACCAGGTAAACCATAAACAGAGCATGTGAGGAAGATTGACACCAACAGTCTATAAACAAACCTCACACTTTCATCTGATCCCTGTCTAGTTTAGTTCCTTTCTTATCTGGTTTATCAGGTTTTCAGACTAATGTCTGACATTTTCTGTACCATGTTCACCACTAGAATGTGTTTCCTTCTCTCTCCACTCATTCCTGTGTCTCTTCTATGTTTCTTCACACTAGAATGTCATGTAGAGTGAAGCATTAATACGACTAAGCATTACATTTAATAAAATAATAATTTATTTTTATATTACATTTTATAAAAATTATATCTTTAATTTATCAATGATATGTTTATATAGTCAAACATTTATGATAAACTATTTTTATGTAAATACAAAAATAAATCAATAAAGAATAAATCATGGTCGCAACACATATATATATATAAAATCACTAAAATTACTTCATTTTAAATTATAATATAAATGTATGTGCACGCAACATTCTTAATGTTTGAACAATTGCAATAGATGCTGTTAGTTTTTGTATTTGGCCTGTCCAAAATCTTGAAACTTGGATTACTACCAGAATTGGCTTTTGTGTGATAAATTGCTTGCAGTGTTCCTCATTTGTAATCTAAGTTGAATGCTTGGTGCTTCATATTTGTTTGTGGGCAGGTTATGTAGTAATGTAGTCAGTTATATCATCGTTTGGCTTTCAGTTTCTAAAAGAGATTCACAGTTCCCCTGCTTAAGGACCAACACCATTTGGCACCAGCACCATTTGGGCGGAAATAGGGTAACAGTGGGCGCCCCTTGACCTCTGGGTTCAGGCTGCTAGGTGGGTTTACACCTTGCTTTAGGAAGCTCTTTGGACTTTTAAAAGCTTATTCAGAGATCCAGAAAGTGTGTGTTCATTCCGGTGTGTGTGTGTTGTAGCTGGCAGACAGTAGGTGTCAGGGCATGGAAAGGCAGGGGCAGAGGTACACTATTAAATAAATAAGTGATGCTGGGGCAGGCAGGTCCTCTGGCTGGGGGCCAGTCAGGTAATTTTCCCCTCAGTGAAGTGAGGTTGGGCATTTTCGAGAGAGAGGGAGAAAGAAAAAGAGAGGGCCTGCCGGCAGCCGGCCTGTCTGTCTGTGCATTCTGCTGCTCGCCGCATACCAGGGGCACCATTTCCCGCCTGGAGACAGACAAGCTCGAGGATCTGATTGGCCGACCGCCAGAGTGCGCTCACAAAGGCTCCTTTGACTGCAGGTCAGTTGGTTAACCAAGCAGTGGAGAGGGAAAGAAACCCCTCTTAGCCAGTCTGCATCCCCCTTTTTCACTTCTTTTTCTTCTCTTTCAGACCCTCTCACTAAATGGGGCATCTGTGCATTTGGCAGAGAGCAACGAGGTAGTATTTGTACCTGTTGGTTACGTAGACATTTTTACTGGTGTGTTAGAGAGAGTAAGCGCTGTTTAAGCCCTGTGGGTTTGGAATTCTTTGACTGCTTGAGAGCAAATAGCAGGGTTGAACCATGGTTCGTACAGAGGTGAAGGGTCACAGATGAACTTGACCATGTGTGGAGTGCAGAGCGGATGGTCATTGTTCAGTGTTTTAAGCAGTATCTTTCTATCTCTGTCTGTCTGTCTTTATCTGTCTATCTATCTATCTGTCTGTCTTTCTTTCTATATCTTTCTGTCTGTCTGTCTTTCTTTTTATATCTGTCTCTCTTTATCTATCTATCTATCTATCTATCTATCTATCTGTCTGTCTGTCTGTCTGTCTGTCTGAATATCTGTCTGAATATCTGTCTGTCTGAATATCTGTCTGAATATCTGTCTGTCTGAATATCTGTCTGTCTGTCTGTCTGAATATCTGTCTGTCTGTCTGTCTGTCTGAATAGCTGTCTGTCTGTCTGTCTTCTCTGTCTATCTATTTATCTATCTATCTGTCTGTCCCTCTGTATAATCCAGAGGTTAAAGCAACGCCGTCTTCAGGAGAGGAGGAAGCATGGCAGGAACAGCTGATCCGCTGTATCAGATCTGACAAACTTGCCTGCTGAAGTGTAAAGCTGCCGTACTCCTCCTCTCTCTCTCAGTTACCCTCTTATGCAAGCTCTGTCTCTCTCTCCCATGTGTAAAAGGCACTTTGCATATGTGTGATGCTTTAAATGCTGCATTGTTAGCAGCCATTGCTTAGCCCCTGTGTGACCTGAGAGCCGTGGATGCGTTTGATCACAGGGCACAAGTTGTAATGCAACTAAACAGTATTCTTTAAGCCAGCAGAACAGAGGGGATCCACAGAGCCCACAGCTGCCAAGGAATAATTACAGTATAGGATGGTCAGCGTACCCCTAGAGAAAAAAGCTGATGACCTTGCAGTTACGTGTGGATGTGCAATCAGTTTGCCTTCAGCATCACAATTATTAGTCTGCTGTAAGTTCCAGAGGAATATGTCCAAGTCTGATCCTGTGCCATTTCTTGCATTGAGTTAGAGGTGTTCATTGAGCACCACTGAGTAGCCCTTATGCCCCACCCACTATGGTCCCACATGACTTTTGATATTCACTGATCCACATTTATCTGATTTCAGTTGATTGGCGTAATATAAATGATGAAGTGTTTGTTAATTTTTATTCTTTTGTAGTTAGCTATTCAGCCTTTTTTCTTGTTGTTGCTAATATACAGTATTTAAATATACATTTTTAACTAATTTACCTTTATATAAGGGACCTTTTGGTTAATTTGTTAAGTTTTAATCCATAACTACTTTACACAGTATTATCATGTTGTGAAGTACCAGATCTAGTTGACGAGTAGGTGCGGGTCGTGATGTCTACTTATGTTTACACGGTGCAAAGTCACAATGTAGGAGAATGTTTTTGTGTTGTTTTTTAGGTGTGTGTGTGTTCTTCTCCTCCTCTTCAGTCTGCCTGAGATGCTACAGGGAGTAGATGTGTGCAGAGAGGAAAGTGCCCATGTAAGCTAAAAGATCCTGGACAGCAGGGCACTGAGAAAACGACAGAAAAAAGAGAGAGAAGTGGAAAAACAACAACTGCACAAACAAGACTGAAGTTGGTGTTTGTTTCAGAGAGAAGGTGCAGAAAAGGGGGACTGTCTGTCACAGCCCTCCGCTCTCTTTCCCTCTCTCTCAAACTCCAAAGCATTGAGATTCAGACCTCTGCTCCTCTTCTTTTCTTCCCCTTACTATGTGGATACACTCACACACTCAGAACCAGCAGTGGAGGAGGGAAAAAAAACCCTAGTGCTTGACTTTGGTATAAATTATTGATTTTCATTCCCTTATAAATTTTCCATAGTGTCCCACAGTCTGTGTATGATATGCTGGCTGTATGTTTATGAAAAGAGAGCCATTCTATCACAGAGTGGACTTGCTTAAGCTGAGAAAAAAAAAAAGGCAGACAGAGAACGGGGACCACAAACATTGACAGCGGATTCGTCTTTCCTTCTTGGCGTGAACATGATTGAATATGCTTCTCGTTTACATAAGAAATCTACAATCAGATTCAAGCGCATCCATATTTTTTCCACATATATGGATTTCCTTCTTGACACTAGTTTGCGGTGCAGTCCCTCGGCAGCACGGGCGCCCCTTGACCTGTAACCTGTTGGGTCACAGGAACTGGAAGACTAGGCGCACTTTGACAGCTCAGCACACATGCCGCCCACCTCTCCCTTTCCCGCTCAAGAGTTTTCTAGCAGAACAGCAATCCTCGTCAATTAATTCACACAGCTGTCAGTGAGCTTAGAGGACTCTCTCAACCCCTCCTGTGTTTTCTTCTTTCTCTCTCTTTCTCTCTCTACCTCTTTTCCTCTTTCGTGGCATAGATTTTCTGGAGTTTTCCTCAGCCTGACCCTTGGAGGCTGCAGGGCCTGATTAGTCAGATTTAGTGCTGAGTCTATTGATCGGAGCCTCCAGGGCAATAACCAAATGGAGCCGGTGCAACAAGTCAATAGCGCTGTTATTGCACCAAACCGATGGCCTGCGCTTCAATCAGTACTGCGGGGGGAGAGCGGCAAGTCATCATGACTGAATTAGTGTCACTCAGAAACCCCTTCTCTCCGATGCCTCCGTCCATCCCCAGGCGCTCTTTCCTGCGTTTCCTCTCCCTCTCTCACTCTGCTTCTCGCTTTCTCCGGTAGCCTGCTCCAGCCCAGGGATGAGATTCTTTTACACGTTTTGTAAGAGGAAGAGAAGGGTCTGCAATTTTAATGGAGCGGCATGGATTATTTAAAGTGACTAAACCCCCTGTTGTAGTGTCAAGTGGAAAGATGTCGGATGACACTGTGGTTTCTGAAGCTCTGCTGCAGGAACGTGCAAGGAAGATTCTCCGCAGCATGAGCTGGTGTTCAACTGATGTGCTCTGTGTAGAAATGGACAATTTAGTTGACAGCAGAATGGGTTGAAAATATTATTTGCTTTCAAGCAGGAATTTGTAGTAGTGGTGCTTTCTAGCAGGCAAGGATCACTACTTTCTAGTTGGAAAGTCATGATTGCAGCTTCAGGTGTGATCACATTAGTGTGGTTGGAGCAAGATGGTAATAAATAAAAAATGTACACAAGACATAGTTTTTTAGGGTTTTAAGCAGTAGTAAGGGCTGAATCATATTTTGTACTTAGCAAAGCCATTTCATACAAAATATAAACTATATGTGTCCATTGCCGCTACCATGATTTATTCAGCTACTACAGTGTCGAGCAATATAGTCGAGATCTCCTGACAGAACACAGACAGGCTGAATGAAACTTTAATTTAATCTAAATGTCTCGCATGGAGATAGCTGAACTTCATACTACTTTTTTTGTCTGTGTTTTCAAATCGTCGTCTGTACTTCTGTAATGAGGAACGAGTGTGTAGGCATGGTGCCAGATTGAGCAAAAATTAAGCAAATACCAGGCATAAAATTAATTTTAAGGTTTAAATTTTTGATATCTGGCAACCACACATATAAAAGCTTATGTAGTAGAGGCTTGTACAGCAGGCCACTCTATTATTGTCTCCTTTTTCTACAAAAGTAAAGAGATTTTGGTGTAGCTTTTATTTTTTAAATACATATTAGTCCTTTTTTTTTGTCAATTTAATTTTGCATGTTAATATAGTCCGTTATTTTTATTGACCTTATTGCCATTAACAATAAGGTCAATAGGTCAACAAAAAATTTTGTCATAGCTTTTAATTGTTTATTATTTAACAGTATAATGTACTGTATTTAAATAACCAAACTTGTAAATATGAACAAAGTAGAACAACTAATTTTTAGTGTTTATCGTGGTCTTGGATTACAGACATTTGATAAATAAATAGTTTAATCTCGTTATTATGCATTACCATCACTGTATTCTCCTATGTTTAGAGCTTTGCCACAATCTGTATGATTAAAAGCGCTATATAAATAAAAGTGATTTTTTTGATTGATTGACAACTAGTGCCTAGAAGGTCATACATACTTGGGTTAGTCTCTCTTAACTTAGGCTGAAGTAGCCACCTACAAACCACCCAAAAGCATAATAGCAACCAGTTGCCTGCCTCTCTGGCATCATGACACCTTTTATTTTCTTCAGAAAATCCCAAAAATATAAGTTTCTTTTATTGTTTCAATCCTTTGCAATCTCCATTTGTTTCCAACTTATTCCTATCTGTTTTTCGGATGTCCTCAGTTATTTTTTGTCGACCTTGCAGCGGCAAAAGTCAAGGGCTTTGCTTCTTCTATTAATGTTATTTTTCCCCATCTCTCCATTAGTGCAACCTCATCCTCATGCAGTCAGAATCGCCCGAGGATAGAAGTGGGAACACAACAGCAGCTTCAAGGCTGAAGTTTGTGTTTATTTGAGAGAGAATGTGAAAGGTCTGTCACTGCTCTCCAATCCCCCTCGCTTTCCCTGCTTTAAACAGCTAGTTCATTAACCACACTTGTGTCATCATTCTAGGTGCCCTTGCTTAGAAATCTAATGTCACATAATTTGTCTTTCTGAGATGCATCTTGGACGCTAACATGCTCATCTTCGTGACTCATAGCATGCTGACATAGCGTGGCTAGGACGGCCGAAGCGTTGAGCTGATTAAGTGCTGTTTTCTAAAAGCTTTTATCCTCTGGATAGGAATTTGAAAAGCATAACCTGCTCTATATACCCTATTTTTCGATTGTTTCCTTGTCTTTTCAAGTTCCTCTCCATTTTTGGCCACACATGATGATCTCTCCACTCAATTCTAAAGACATGCAATGCCATAGTTAGGTTTTTTACATGCTACTTAATTCTTGTCATTGTGGGTTCACACTACAGGCTTTTTTCAGGTTTCTTATTAAAACCGATCCTTGGTATCAAATCCGAAGCAATTTGAGATCAAGGCTGCGGAAGAGAGCAAGGGGGAGATTTTTTTGTGCCGTTTTGAGTTTTATATCATGCTCTTAATGTTGATTCTCATTCTTTTTGTTGTCAGCATGCAATCACATTGACTTCCAAGAGTAACATGTGGTTATGTTTTCCCACTTTGTGCCAGTGTCATCAACAGCACTCTGTAAGCTTCACATGCACACAAAAACATATTTTTTATTTCGCAAACTGCATTAAAGTAAACAAATCCAAAGGCCAATGATTCAATCCAATTCCACTTTACTCACGCTTCATGGACATGTTCAGGTACAGCAGTAAAAATTATTTTGCTTTCCTGGTCAGGCCGGTGTCTGCTTCCCTAATTATAATGTATAATTTGTTTTTTACATAATAATTAAAGTATTATGTTTATTATTTCAGTTTTTCTATATTTCCTTAAAATTTATGAAGGTGTCGTATTAGCGAAATTTCATGGGTTAAGAAAGTATATTGCACTGTAAAAAAAAAAAATGTCAGTAAAATGTACAGTACAAAAATTGCTGCTCTGCTTGCCGCAATTCGATTGTTAAAGAATACGGTAACAACATTTTAGGTTTTATGATTTTAAGTTAAATTTACAGTTACATACCATAATTTGTAACTGATATAATGTTAATATACCAACCTGTTAAAGTACTAAAATCTGTTTTGTTCCTTTGAAATACTCTACTAAGCACCAAATGCAGCTTGTGATGGGTCACATGATGAGCATTGCTGATAAATGGATGCTCCAACAAATCAAACAGAACAGTTAAAATGTCTTATTAAATAGTTGTGTTGACATATTTAAGAATATACTGTATTATTTACCACATTCACACGTTAACTTTGAAAGCTATAATATAAACATTTGGTTATTACATCTGTACTCTAAACGGTCGCTTTGCTGTAGTATGTGTATCGCTGGTCTTGTAGAGCATAACATGGGGTGAATGGATGGACTAGAGGGAGTGGAGATTATTACTTTGGCTTCTGGCTAAACTAAACATGTCGGCATGATGTTATGTAAAGTTGCTTGTTATTAAAAGGAAAGAGCGTGTCTCTTGACTTCTGGAAGAAAAAAACAGTAACAACTTGGAGTGTTAAATGGAATTCGCTTTGAGTAATGCCAAAAAATGTCTGTTTTGGTCTATAAAACTGATATTGAATAGAGTTTCTCTTAGAAATTAGACGTCCTCTCCTGGATCTTTTCAACTTGATTTTGTTAGTGTAACAAAACACTGATATGTTACAAACTTTGGCCTCAGGTCAGCCCCGCCCTGCACAAAACATCTAGAGCGTCAACCTTTCTTTCATTTCCTTTTTCCTCTCCTCTCCGTGAAAGTCACCAGCCAACACAGACCTCTGATTTATGAGTTCTAATGAGATTTCAATACTGAACAAACAATAAAAATTTATGTGCATCATAGTTTTGGAGGCCCATGCTTCCATGGCTAGTGTTACACCTTTTCAACAAGCCTGGTAATACAATCCCCAGCTGCTTCCCTCGAGGAATGCAGCCACTTTTTGTGTCGGAAATCTTAGCAGCGCGCCCAAATTGTGTGAAAGTAATTTATCTCGCTTTTATAAATGCCGTTGTATTCACAGTCAACCTGGAGCACTGCTAAGGGATCGTTTTACAGCACGAGTAAGTCTCAATATCCTGTTCGGCCTGGTAGGTCAGAACGTAGAACATCAGGAGTTAAAGACAGTGCTGGGTGTATTTATCTTATGTTACTGTAAGCACTCTAGACAAACAGTTTTTAATAAATATTAACTAAAATGTAGGCGTAATGTGCTGTTAAGATTGGGATTTGGGATTTTTAATGCATTTGCTTAAAGATTGCGAAAAATTCAGCAGAAGGAAGTCGTAATATGTCTCCAAGTACAGATAAAATCCTATAGCCTGTTGAAATTTGTGTTTACTTGTGATTTGGTCCATTGAACCTCACCCATGGCGTGTCCTTTGTTGAGTTCACGGAAAGGTTTGGTCTCGAAGGCCTAATGAAAAACCTACCGGCTTTATGCAATGCTTATTCAGTATTATCTGTCACAGCCTCAAATTCGCTGTTATTTCAGATATGCACATCTACCTGTTCACCGGTTCTGGGAGAACGCAGAGCAGCAGGGATGTGGCAGCCAAGCAAGGGTTTCTGTTTTCTCTGAAGTTGCTTGCATTGAGTGCTGGGAAATCAGGATTAGTAGTGGTATGCTGACTGCTGTCTCTGCACATTTACCCATGACATGGACTCAGACATAATATTTACTGCCGCCTTATTGGCTGCAGTGAGGCACAGGCATGCCCTCCTTGAGAAAGTTTCTGAGATATACATTAATCCGCTACCTCGTTTTTGACGTCAACACCCTCCTTCTAACCAGAGATAGAGACGAGAAAAGAAAAGGGAAAGGTAAAGATAAGTGGAGAATGATGAAATTGAGAAATTCCTGAGTTTTATAGAATAAGAGAAAGTGGTGGGATGAAGTTAACAAAGCCAGAGTGAAAGAACTGAAAAAGTTGGAAGAAGAAAGACACTCACAAGGTACAAAACCTAGTGAGCTGCCTACCAAGACTTCTTAGGCAGCACCCTAATTGAAATGGAACACCATAAGTGAGTGACACACTATACAGGCAGCCATATAACAAAGTACAGAAGAAACTCATCTCAATAATTGATTTCAGTAGAGTTTGAAATTAGTTGCTAAGTTAACCACAGGATGCAATACATAATAACCACAAATACTGGATAAATCTGAGGACGTCATGCAAACATTTTTGAGTGGGCCTCAGTCACAGTCCTTAAAATTAACATTGTATAATAATAAAAACAATGTATATGATTATAATTACTATATTAAATACAGTAAAAACATTTATTATTCATTTTATCACTTCCAATCAATTTCAAAAGTGAAATTAAAGTTTTATTCAATTTAAATGAATTTATAATATGCCTAGGCGGTACATCTCATGTTGGAATGCGCCTACGTTGCTGTAAAACACCATCTATGTACAGTAGGCAGCTCACTACATTTCAGAACAGAAATACAGAGACTGCTACTAAGTTGGCAGAGTGCCAGTTAAAAGAAAAATCCCGGGCTACCAGAAAACTAGAGGGAGCAGGGAATCTCGTTCGGACACTCCACGACAGCAGGCTACAGCTGCTGGAATCTGTTGCATGCAAAAGAGATTCCAAGAAGTGGCGACAAGCAAGCGTTGCTTCGTTTCTTTGTCTCAACCTTTTTTTATATAGCACCTGATTCTAAACTCATTTTCTCTGTATATCCACCTCTTTTTACTTCTCACTCTCCATCCCTCCCTCTTTCCTCCTGTAGGGGTCTAAAATCCCAGTCTAGGATTCTAGTCAGATTGTTAGCTGGGCAATAAAAAATACATGAGTGTGTGGCGTAGAAGTGTTCGTTATGTGTGTGTGTGTGTGTGTGTAACTCATAAAGACAGCTTCCCGACACACAGGCTGCTCCAAATGTGCAAGAGCTCATTTGTCTTTCAGAGTTGGAGCGCTACGAGTTGAACGGGGCCATGTGATTTGCCAGTCTCAGCCTGTGTGTATGTGTACAATATTCATGCCCATGTGTTGGTGCTCTCTCTTCAGCAATTCCCTTTATAACCTTTTACACTCGTCTTAGTTTGTTGATCCATGTTAAGAAGCAGACTTATCCATGAGTGGGTTGCAAAAGCGGCGTGTCGTTCCGATGATAGACACAATGACAGAGAGAAAGAGAGATATGGAGTGAAATCATTAGGAGGCATTCACAGTCACAGCACTGGCAACATCTCAAGATTCATCCGTGCTTACCAAAGTTCAGTGATAGTCTACCTGAATCTGTGCAACGGTGTGTGATAGGACAGTCAGTCCTCATTGATTGGAGCAACTTCACTCCTGAATTCAGCCCCAGATGATAAGAGTAGTGCAGCAAGCTCCACCACCCCATAATCACACTAATAAAACCCTATTTAACTGCTCTATTATACACTTCAGCCCTGTTAAAGAAGCCATGGTGTGTGTGGGGGTGTGTATATGTGTTTCAGAATGCTCTGAAGGGCAAACTACTGTTTTTCTTTTGGGAATTACATAGTGCTGGGGACTTTTTAAGTCAATTACATGCAATTAAATGCAGTTTTGTTTCCCGTGGCGTTCTTGTGTGTGTGTGTGTTTAATTAAGCCTTGAAAGTCTTGTAAAGTCGCTCCTGTTTATGCTGTGCCTGTGTACTGCACATGATATGCACGTTCTTATTTATTTTAACAGGTTTTTATTAGCCAATGCAGATACCAAAGCTTAGAGGGCTGTGGTTACCAGTGGTTTTTGTGCGCTTACCATATTGAATAAGCATTTGAAGGAATTTCCCTTTCAGATACAAAATTTGTGGGAGGAGAGTATTAAAATGAATCACGCAATATGACTTATTAACACTTGTGCTCGTCAAATTACCAGTATTTGGGCCATTATTTAACACCCTGAAAAGCATGTCTTAGCAGGCTTTTGCTTTAAATGTGACCCTGGACCACAAAAAAACTGTCATAAGTGTAAAGTTTTATACATCAACCGAAAGCTGAATAAACAAGTTTTCCATTTATGTATGGTTTATGATATTTAATGACAACTTTTTGAAAATCTGGAATCTGAGAGGTGCAAAAAATCTCAATATTAAAAAAAATCACCTTTAAAGTTGTCCAAGTGAAGTTCTTAGCAATGTTACTTATCAAAAGTTATGTTCTAATATATTTACAGTAGAAAATTCACAAACATGATCTTTACTGTACCTAATTTCCTAATGATTTTTGCCATAAAAGAAAAAATGATACAATAACCCATACAATGTATTTTTGGCTATTGCTACAAATATACCCCAGTTACAGAGGTTTTGTGCAATTGGATCACAAATAAGATGTTGCGCCTGTGTTCTTTAATGTGCACCTTGTCTGTAAATCACACACAGAATTTTCCTCTTCTATCAGCAATTGTGCTCTAATGCTAGTTTACCCTGTTTGGTGAATCTGGCCCATAGTACTGTATTTAGCACACTCTTGATTCTCATTCTCTCAACCAACTTCAACCTCAGAAATAAAAAAATAAAAAAAAGGGAAAAAGGAAAAAAAAGGATATACAATATACACTAAAAATATACACTATTGTATATTTAAATAAACTTCTGTAACAGTATTACAACAAAGTATTGAACATTATTATCCATTTTAAATAAATGCTTCTCTTTTCAATATTTTAATGATCAAAGAATCCTAAAAAAAGCTATTAAGCAGCTCAAATGTTTCCAAAACTGATAATAAAACATCAGCATATTAGAATGATTTCTGAAAGGATCATGTGACACTGAAGACTGGAGTAATGATGCTTTGTTATCACAGGAATACATTACATTTTATAATATATATTCACACAAAAAACAGTTATTTTAAATTGAAATAATATTTCACAATATTAGAGTTTTTTCTGGATTTTTAATCTAATAAATGCATCATTGATGAGCAGAAGAGAAAAAAACCCATTAAATATCTTACTGTTTTAACTTCAAAAGAGATTTTCTCAATGTTTAGATTTTTTGCAATCTCAGACTTCAAATAAGTGTATCGTGGCCAAATATCGTAGTATCTGTTTTTTTTTTTTTTTTAAATTACCCTTATGACTGGCTTTGTGATCCAGGATCAAAATTGTGTTTTGAAGATTAACCAAAGTCTTCTAGGCTCGGAAAGACACAAGGCTGAGTAAATTATTTTTAATGGTGAGCTATTCCTTTAAGGTTATGGAGGTGTGTTTTTGAAAACTAACTGTCTGGCAGAACACCACGTCTCGGCGGTACTGCAGGTTGAGGTCCATTGCGATGGTGGGTGCGCTGTCTTGCATGAGCAAGAACACCATTGACTTCTTGGCTTTGTCGCTCATCATGGCCACACACTCCGTTAGGGTCGTCAAGAGGGGATACAGAGCCTCGCTCCACTCACCTGATACACACAAAGAATCTACTGCTAATATCTTTATCAAACATCACATACTTACATTTCTTTCAATTCTCACTTACACTTTCATATTTCACTTTAAAGACCGCATAAAATCAAAATGTAAGGTTTGTTGCTTTTAATCTGTTTATTAGTGCAAATAAAAATGCTGTCATCATCTATACACCCTCATGTAGTATTATTAGTCTTCCATTTATCTTTGCAGCACAATTGCAGATATTTTTAAATGAAAACGAACCACCGGAACACTGTTTGTACAGGGGCGGACTCCAATCGTGTGAATAAAAGCCTGCATTAATTATTTTGTTTATATGAACTTGTTTTATGTGTTAAAAGTTTTGGGGGACATAATTTATGTTTTGCAGACGAACAAATGTCTTGCGATTGGAAACACATTAGGGTGAATAATTGATGACTGTATTTAATTTGCATGTATTTGTATATTTTTTCTAGGCATGTTGACAAAAAATTTATTTTAGGAGATATATGCTAATAAAGTTTACAATCCATTTTTTTCAGAAATACAGACTTAAACAGGTGATGAGAATTTTTTTCAAATTAAATTTCCAGCACTGGAAATTCTGTTTGCCCGCAGAAATCATAAAATGCTCTTTTTAATATATTTTTAAGCAACTGGCCATTAAAACAAATGGACAAACTCTTTGATAAGTCGTGCCCGACTTCCTGTTTTAATAAAACATTTTAACACTACAGGGGTAACAAGCCAATTCACAGGGACTTTAAAAGTATACATGGGAGGACAGATTTCAGAAAACAGTAGCAATGAAAAGTTTACAAGTAACACAATTAACATGGACGACGACAACAACAACAACAGATGTGACATAAAAGTAAACACTAATGCTGCGTCCGAAATTGCCTACTACCCTACTATATAGTAGGCGAAAAACAGCATGCGAGGCGAGTAGTATGTCCGAATTCGTAGCAGTCGAAA
>JAUCNO010000276.1:0-10776 GCA_032353835.1 Enteromius viviparus | reverse complement strand
TCATAAAGACACCTGTGCACCCCACAATCAGCCAAAGTCTAAGTAGCAACATGGGCAAAACCAAAGAGCTGTCAAAACCTTCACAAAGCAGGAAACGGCTACGAAGCAATTGCCAAGCAGCTTGGTGAAAAAAGAACAACTGTTGGAGCAATTGCCAGAAAGTGGAAGAGGCTAATAATGACTGTCAATGTCCCTCGGACTGGGGCTCCATGGAAGACCTCTCCTCGTGGGGTATCAATGATGCTAAAAATGGTGAAGAATCAGCCCTGAACTACACGGGAGGAGCTGGTCAATGCCATGAAGAGAGCTGGGACCATTATTTCCAAGGCTACTATCAGGGTTTCCTATTTAAAATAATGGAGGACCCTTCACATCGAAAAGTGACTGAAAAGGAATACCTTGAGCCTCAAAAAGTGACGCAAAAGTGTTTTAACCAAACATCAAAATGTGACGAGTTTGAGTGAAACTGTGTTCAAGAAAGAGAACTTGCAAAATCACAGGGTGATCAAATACTTATTGACGTCACTGTATATATATATATAGCAGTCAACATTTGAAGTGGATCAAAAAAACAAGAGCACACACACACATATATATATATATATATATACGTATATATATATAAAGAATGAGAGAGAGTTTACTTAGAAATTACTAGTAAATTTCAGTTAAAAAAAAGATAATTAACACACTGAAGTAAGCATGTAGTTTAAAGTAATTTCCTATAAAATGTACTCCAATTATCTGTTTTATTTTTCCCAAAGTTGTAAATAAAAGAGAGATTTTGTGCAAGAAACGTATCCAGCATTTGCCAAGAGTCTCTGTGAGATGGAAATTATTAATTTAATGAATTTTTATTTTGATTCAATATTTTTATTACAGATTAAATTACAAGCAGAACAAAAGTGGAAAGTAGCACAATTGTCTTGTATGAACGCCCATATAAACTGACGATCAGTTCTTCAGCATGATTTGAAAGGACCCAGGACTGAAAGGAGATCACATGATCACCGTCATATACTGACCTTCAAATAGTGCAGTATCTAAAATGTGTGAGATATGATTTGGAAAGAAATCGCATGCTTACCCTGCAGGCTGAGTTTCTCCAGGTTTTAATTAATTTCCTATCTTGTTTTTTCTTATGTGACATCTATAGACTCTTAGTCCCTGTGTACACTCTAATTTTGTTTTGTTTTTTAAATCAGAGATGATTTGAAAGTATTGTCACTGTTAAAGCTAAGAAACTGAACCAGCTTCTCAGCTACAATAATTTGACAAAGCAAGCAAGCGAGGAGGAGAAACGGCTTAAAGTTGTGATTATCCTGAGTGGCTCGGTTCGGCAGTGATACCTGCTGGGACACATGCGCAGGGCTTCTAAATAAATTGCAAGTGGCCTTGGGCAAAGAGAAGAACTGTCTTTTGATCTCCTTTACGAGTGAACGAAGAGAATTTGCAGGCTGTCAATCAAACTCATAAGTCTTTAGAACAATGGGACGACCTTTATCTATTATTTTTTTATTTTGTAGAAAATCACATATTTCATTATGACAATGCTCTCTCTCTTTCTCTCAGGTCGAGAGCCGCACGATCAATAATTGATACGGCCGACTTTCCTCTTTTCCTTTGGAGCCCTTGTCACTAACTGTTGTCAGAACACATTTACTTTGATGCCAAATTTGAAGAAGCAAAAAAATGGCATCATATGTGATTATATATTTAAGGCTGTAGAAAGGTTGGGGTAGATCGGCAGCTCGGGTGCACCTTTTCTCCGTGTGTTCAAGGCGCTCGATTGAAGTTGCGTGTGTTGTTGCCAGCCTCTGCCTTAAACACACGGATGCATTGTAAGGAGATTCCACCTTCTAAAAGAGCAGATGAAAAGATCTCTTTTTTTTTTGTCATATGTCAGTAAACACAGAGAATGTTTTAAGATGAGGGCAGATCACACAAAAGAAAGTTACTCTTTAAACTCTGAGCCATGGGATGTTGGGGGAAACGTCACGTGAAAGGGTTGTCTTTACCTGGACCGCTCTGTTTCATCTGAAAAGGAGATGTGAGGAAGACAAACCCAGTAACCCATAATGCATACTCATGTTTGATTTCGGATCTGAGCATGTTAACCTGGGATAAGTTTTGAAGAATAGCTAAAAGATGAGGACCACCTAAATTTAGTAAAAAAGGTGGCCATTAGAATGCATGAGCAATAGTTACAACAAGGTCTCCCTTAAGGGAAATTTTATTAATTTATTCGTTCATTTTTAATTTCTGTTCCTGGTTGCTGAATATGACACTAAAAATTATCAGAAAATTAAATAAAATAAAATTCAATATCAATATATTTTTAATAACATTTAATATAGGTTTTACACATTATAATATTTAAATAAATACTAATTATATATGTTGAAATATCCTAATATTTTAAATTTATATCAAAACCAGCTATTGTTATTTAGTGTTATTTTATTCACATAAATATTAAGCAGCAAAACCATTATTTAATAATGATAATGTTTCTTGAGCAATGTAACAGCATATTGGAATAAGTTCTGAAATATGTCTTTTTCATTTAATATGACATTAAAGACTGAAATAATAACTGCTAAATAACAGCTGCTAAAAAAAATATTTATTTATTATGTTATATTAAAAAAAAGAATATTTAAGAATATTTATTCTGCTTTACAGCATTTCATAAATAAATGTAAAAAAAATCAAATAAAAAAAAGCAGCATGGATGAGCCTTGCCTTATATTAATTTTTTAATGAATGAAAGAATAGCGCATATGTGAAATATGTGGCTAAAGTTATTTTTAAACCTTCTATGGAAAAGTTTTATAAAACTACCTAATAAGAGTGTGCCGAACGGGAGAGAGACACAAAACATGTAAACAAAGTACAAACTAAATAATAACCCCATCCATTATTTGAAAAGCTTCAGAAGCATCCCCAATCCCTCCATTCTTCAGTGTATATTCCACCACTATTTCCTCTTTTAATTATCCTCCAAAAGAAAAGATGGAGCACATCAGACACATCTCCACAAAGCCGTCCCTGGCACGCTCTCAGAGTGGCCGGCAAGCGTAGGCAGCGTCTGGCGCAGCCGATAGCGAGGCTTGTGCGCTGGCAGGGACAGACAGGGCCCGTCTGCAGCTCCGCACAACAACAGGAGGATGATCTCTCAGCAAAGGGGCCCTCGTCTTCCTCCCCCTCACACGCAAGGCTTTGGCTCACCCAGCCACATCACACCGTCTTCAACAACAGATTAAGGCCCGTTCTTACGAACTCGCGAGGCTAATTGGAGAGAAGCGGCAGCTGCCATTCACTAGGGCAGAGCTTTTGTCCTAGAACCATAAAGTACTTGAAATGACACATTTTCTGTTTAAAAACCCGCACCGATGGCTTCTTTAAAATACTCATATCTGGGACTGCAAAGTCCACTGCATATTGTCTTCAACCCTGAAATAATAAAAATGAATGATGTTTACTTGGGTGCTGTGTGCTGGCTAATTCTAGATTATACATTCAATTCCAATTTAATGCCATAATCATGAAACCAGCATTTTATTTGTTTGCCATTTTGTCTGTCAAGCATTAAAATAGTCTTCTTAGCCATTCCTTTAAGTCACTAAATTAGACCATGTCCATTTTTGTTTTCTAGAGTTTCTAAATTCTTTAGGTTGTAAGGTGAACCAAAAGAATAGTTTGAAATGTCTGAAGCTGGGAAATAATTTCTAGAAAAATAAATAAATAAATATATATATATATAATTCCATACATACACATGATATTTTATTTTATTATATATTTACTGTGTATATATATATATATAATAAATATCATGTATATATTTAAAAAAAAATTATATATATATATATGAACAAAATAAGTAAAGTAGCGGTTTGTATCTTGCACATTTCATGACACAATAAAAATTATCTAATTGTGATAACACTGTACTGTTGCATTCTGTCTCTGTCCAAAGCAACTCTCTCCATTTCTCTTTCTCTCCTCGTCTCTCTCAACCGTAGAGGCAGCAAAAGATCTTAAGTGTTGGCTTTTTGTTCTCCAGGGGGAACCAAGAGAGAAAGCTTGGGCTTATTTGAAGTATTTCGCCCCGTGTGGGGATAAAATGTCTTGTAGTGCTTTCAAGATTACTATTTGCAAGCCTGTGATGTGAGAGAACCATTCCTGTAGTGTAGAGTACCAGTGGTACAGTAATCGCTAACTAAGCCAAGAAAAAAAAGCTGAGAAGAGGAGGAGACAGAAAGTTAGATTAAAAGACAATTTCTCACAAAAAGATATAACACTATAGTTAATCATTTATACAATCGGGTCCAAAAAATCTGAGAACACTAGTGAAAATGCTCTTATTATTATTCTAATTTAATATTTCCCCACCACAAAATATAGACAGCAATTCAAACATTTTTTATGTCTTGGAAAAGTATCTTATGTTCACCGGGGCTGCATTTATTTGCTTAATACTGTAAAACAGTAATATTGTGATATATTTTTAGGATTTTAAAATAATGTTTATATTTGATCATATTTTAATGGTTAAATGGATTTTTTTCATGTGATGAGTTAGGAGCTAAGCTAATTTTTAAACATCCATTATTCCAGCTGATTACATTTCACCACTATTTTTATTTAGCACCAAATCATTAGAATAATTTCTGAAGGATGTGACACTGAAGACATGGAGTGATGCTGAAAAATTTACTTTGGAGTACTGGTTACTGGAGTACTTTTGACCTTTTGATTGGCAGTGTATTTTTAAAAAAATATTGTACAAATTACAGCACAGAGTGGAAATATTACATTCAAAAGTTGAAATTAAATTTTTTTTTTGATATTGGCATTTTGTCCACCTTCTGCTTTTATAATTTTGTCTTGAATAAAAAAGTGAGGTAAAATTAAAATAAACATCATTAATTTGCCTATTAGTGAAGTGATCTAGAAATAGAATCAAATCTTAAATATATCTTCTTCATTTAATAATAATTTAACTTTAATTATCAATTTTGATGTCTCTTTGTTTTAACTTTTTAAAATCCTAAAACTTTCTGTTTATATCCAGGTTTAAAATAGACTTTTGGCGTGATCTCTGAAGATCAATCTTCGGGCGTTTTACATATTTGAGATCTGACACGTTAATAACGTCTGACGACTGTCAGCTCAAGCCAGTGACAGATAAAGAAACAAAGCGCTAACGACAACTTCTCTCGCTCGCCGAGCTGCATTTTAAAATGATGCCAGAGTGGCTATCAAAGAACAGTGTGGCTATTGTTTTACAAAAGCTGTCTTTCTCTGGAGTAACACCGGTAAAAAACAATACACAAAACAGAGCATTGCTCCTCATCTTGATGAAAGGAGAGATGTAGAGAGTGAAGCTCAGCTTTGAAAAGAATAGAAACACAAGGCCAACTCTCTTTGGCCTTTTGCCTGTCAGCTGAGAGGTTTGCTTACATGCCAGAGTCGACTGTCCTAGAGTTGAAACAACCGTCACACAATAACACAAACACAAACACATGAAATGTATGACCCACCTCAACACAGCCTTATGAAGACCTTGCATCAGAGCGACTCTTCAGGCTACGTAAGCAAAAGAAGGCAACATATTGTCGAAGGTTATGTCAACACATTCCAGAACAATCAATAGTGTCAGAATCACTTAGATGAGAACCTGAAACGCACACAGCAGGAAAAATAGACACCAGATGTACTATAATGTGCGCTGTGATAACGCCACTCTCAGATGCTCTGTGATTAGTATTTAACAATAAATAATTCAAGAAAAAATCTCCAGACCTAACCGCTTGACAAAACGTCTGTCAAGCTGATTTGCCTCAATCTAAACAGAATGTGACACTTGTGTTTCTCTGTAATTATTTTTTGATGTCATCATCAAATAATGCAAAGCTAAACTCTGAAATATAGGGATTTCAAAAAACCTGTGAGGAATGCCTGCTTTATCACACTGGAGTCCAGTTTACATGTATAAATGGAAGGAAGATGTAAAGAGAACCACGCAAAAATGTGGATTTCTAAAAGCTTTCCGAAATAAACATTTTCTTTTAGTTGATCAGTGATTTAGCAGATATTAGTAAATTAATCTAGTAAAGAATTAAAGAAGTACAGAATCTGACATTTTTCTTATTTAATCATCATCTATTTTGTAATAATGTTATTTTTATTATTATAAGTTTTCCTAAATTGTCTCCCAGTTAAAAAAAAAAAAGATTTTAAATGTTGTTAAATCTTTACAATTTGCAAATAAAAAATGAACAATTTTAGTGGAAATTTTCCTAAAATCAGAAAAAAGCCACTTAGTGGATCATCAAATGTCATAAAATTTTAAAAAAATGAGATTAAAATCACAATGTTTATGTTATACTAAAATAAACTGTTTAATATTATCTATCTATCCATCCATCCATCCATCCATCCATCCATCCATCCATCTATCTATCTATCTATCTATCTATCTATCTATCTATCTATCTATCTATCTATCTATCTATCTATCTATCTATCTACCTATCTATCCATCCATCCATCCATCCATCCATCCATTCTCTATCTACTGTATGTATGTATGTATGTATGTATGTATGTATGTATCTATCTATCTATCTATCTATAATAAGCAGCAATTCACATTTCAAAGATATAAATAGACAGACAAATTTCTTTCAAAACATCATAATTTCTTGCTTCCGTCAGCAGAGTCTGTGTCTGAAAGTGGATGTTCATGTCTGCACACACTGCTTTCTCCATTAGAGAAGGGCCATCAGGAAAACCTGATTAATTCCCATAAGCTGTGCCACAGGCAGGCGCCAACAGTTCTCTTGGGCCTCTCTCTCACCACGTAGCCCAGTCAGACCATGCAGCACGATCACGGGGAGAGACAGCGGGTGGCGGAGAGGCGGAGGGTGGAGGCCTGGTTCTCTCCTGGGGTGACTGACATCAACACTGGGTCATATGCATACATACACACTGCATGATACCAGTCCAGGAGGCGTCATTGGCTCTTATCATGTGATTAAAGCACAGGAAGTGATGAGAGGGTGGTGACAGAGAGCTGGACTGAAACACAGGAGGTGGCCAATATTAGTAATACTCTCCCTAACCACCTACAATAGAGATAATACCAGATCAACAAGCAACACAATGCTCTCTCATGCATGGGGGAGTCCATGTAAACGCAAAAGGAATAACTGAAAAAAAGAATAAATAAATGGGTCCCACATTATACTGTGGCCCTAATGACTGTGTTACATAGTACCTAGATGTGTATGTAGTATGTAACAACAGTGTAAGAACACATTGATAAATAGTATCTACAGCTGTAATATTTATGTAACTACACACATGTAAAACCCTTAGAATGGTATTTGTAAGTACAAATGTGTAACAGGACATTGGTGACAACACTTCTTTCACTTTACTAAGTACTTGTGTAACAGGAATTATATAACTACGTTGTAACACGGATTTTGAGTTGGTGCACCATTGTTATACCAGTTTACTTACATGGTAACTCCTCAGGAACTGCAGCACTTGATATAAAGTGTAACATTCTGGACGCTAACCACAATTTCTATGTAAAGCTTAAACTGACTGGCAGAGTAGTTACATGGTAGAATCTATAGGAATTGCTTACTTAATATAAAGTGTAACAAAAAGTGCTGTTAGTCTAGTTACACATTTGTACATTCATTACCAAAAAGTGTTGTTACCAATGTCCTGTTACACATTTGTACTTATACACACCATTCTGAGGGTTGTTGCATGTGTGTAGTTACAGAAATATACCAATTTGTGGTTACATACTATGTACACATCCCATTACTAAGTACACAGGTATTAGGGTCACTTTATATAAAGTGGGACAAATAAAGATGTCTATGTGTGTAGATGTTACGAAGGTAAGACGAGAATTAGTTCGGATTAACGTGCAAGCTGTTTTATTGAGACAAATAGACAGCATAGACAGACAGGCTGGCTCATCACCGGCGAACATAAACAGAGAAGGCTAAGCAAGAGAGTGGTCAGAGTCCAGGCGTGAGTCGAGTGGGTGGCGATCAGAGTCCAGGGGGCAAGACGAGAACGATATTCCGGAAACAGGCGTGGTGGATAACGAATAAACCAAGATAGCACGGGAACAAGAATGAAAAACAAGACAGCAAAACAGTACAAAGAACCGTGACAAAGACTCAAACATACGGGGACTTTATACAATTAAAACTGGGTCAGTGGGTGAAGACTAGCAATGAAACACCATGACAACCAACGAGCAGGGCGGGGGCATGAGTTTGTGTAAATGAGTCCATGAATGAAAACAAACATCTCCTGATCTGGACTGGCACATCCAGCTGACCGTGACGGTATATGTGTTTATTTTACCTTATATCAAATTTACTTGTTTTCAGCATAACCCAGCAAAATGCAGATATAAAAAAAATCACTTAATTTATTCTTAGTAAAAATGATCTATATTAACAAATTATATATTGTGTAAGGGACATTTAAAAAATAAAAATAAAAAGTTATAATAAATATTGCACTTAATTATGCAAATCATTTCAGTTTCAGTATCACTGAAATCATTTACCATATATGTATATATATATATAGAGAGAGAGATAAAAAAAAAAAAAGAATGTGTAACTGTTCTCAAACCACCTAAGAAAAAAAGAAAAAAAGTATATGCATATTCAACCAATAAGCGATTTTCTTTAGTGCTCCAATAACAACGACAACTAATGAACCGAATATTGCTAAGCAATTTTCTCTGGATTTATGTGGTGGAATAGCACGACTGGGACACTTGTTTTGTGCTTATGCTGTTTGCACCCTTTTAGTGCAGCGCAGGGTCCTGTAATTTTTGGCCTGTTCTGTGTTTTTTCAGCTGTGAATTGCTCTGTCTGTCACTAAATCCCAGCGGTATAAATTTGCTGTCTCTCATCAGCATTAAAAGGGCCGTGGATCAAATCAAAGTTTGTTTAAATAAATAGTTCATCCAAAAAAGAACATTCTGTCATTATTTACTTACCCACATCATTCAAAACCTGTAGGACCAGCTTTTTTGCTGGAATAGAAGAAAAGTTGTGTTGGTCCTTTTAAAAGACATTAAATGCATCACATGTTGAGCTTTAGCGACAGGCGGAGCATTTCACATTTAAGTAAGGGGTAAACTATTCCTTTAAGCATTTAAAATGATGACTAAAAGGATGTACAGTATACCACTTATTGCACAATCATGTGTTTGTATGGTGAGATCAAATTATCATAAACAGACATTTTTTGCAGGAAAATTGGTATTGCTGATCTTTTGATAACAGGTGGGGAAATTGAAGCAGAACAAAATTGAGTATTAAAATAAAAATGACATTTAGAAAATTACAGGTTCAATCAGACTTTCCCAGCACTGAAAAATGTCTCAATTAAATGACATTTAATAAGTGTTACATCTCAAAGATAATTTATGATGAGGATAAATCCAAACAGCTATATGGGCTTTCCATAAAACCACCTTTACAACCCCAAGAAGCATTAACAATCGCTAAAATGTACTGTGTGTGAGGGTCAAAGGTCAGTAACAAACAGTGCTTTTTCCTTTAACATTCGCTCAAGTAACAAGCATTAGATAACACGAAATTCCAAGAATGCAATGCACCATTTAAATGCACTGATGTGCTTTTAACATCACATCATACTTAACAAGAGCATCATGTCATGCTGTGTGTTGACTTCTGCCCTCCCCTCATGCACACTGAACTCTTCAACCAGGCCACTGAACAATAAACTGCAAGGTCCCTTCTGTGTGCTGCAACCTATAGGGAACAGCAACCAATTAAGTGAATTTATTGTGTAATACCCCACTGTCTGCTGTGTTCAGCAGCTCTGTGTTCATGTGGCTGACTAGCAAGAACATGTGTTAATCTTAAGGTTGGAATACACTGCATGCCGTTTAAAGCCTTAACAGACTTTAAAATGTTAGGCATTATACATTTGCAGTCTTTGTAACTGAAACAGCACTAAAAGACTGAGGATCATGCAAGCTTCAAGTCATTCCAAACACAACAGACAGGCATCTTGTTTCCAGGAAACACACAATTCAATTTATTTGTTTGATATCTTCCAACTGGTTGGAGTCATAATCTTCCCTAATCAACTAGCATATTAAAGCCACAACTATTGCTGGATGAAAATATCAATTCCTAATAATCAATGTCATTATTTACACCCTGTGTCTCATTTTGGAGACAGGTTGCATTTGTCGACCGCAAACTTCAATGAGTGACACTTTGACTGTTATTACTTGTGTAAACGTATTGTATTTTTTTCTTTCTATGCAGTCTAACAGTTACTTTTCTTGAGACTGACATATGTGACATAAAACAATTACTTCTGGAGGATACAGTCTTAAAAATGAACCACACATAGCCTAATGCAATCAAATTTTACTTAGATTTGCAGTCCAAATTTAACTTGATAGGATAAGACAGGACCTGAATGTCGAACAAAAAAATCTCCTTATAGGGTGCACAATGCACATATTTAGCGCAGCCAATGATTCGGTGACGCAATTTCCAACATGGCCACGGTTGGCTCCTCCCACTTTAGAAACCTATGGGTGTCTTTTTATTTTATTTATTTATTTTTGTACAGTCTATTGCTGCGTCCAAAATCGCATACTGCTTAAGTAGGTACTACATTTAAAATTGAACGTACTACCCGACCGTTAAAAAGTATGTTCTATATAGTATG
>JAUCNO010000275.1:30299-53700 GCA_032353835.1 Enteromius viviparus | reverse complement strand
ACCACCACCACCAGCCTGCACAGTGGTAACAAGGCATGATGGATCCATGTTCTCATTCTGTTTACGTCAAATTCTGACTCTACCATTGGAATGTCTCAACAGAAATCAGGACTCATCAGTCCAGGCAACATTTTTTCCAGTCTTCAACTGTCCAATTTTGGTGAGCTTGTGCAAGTTGTAGCCTCTTTTTTCTATTTGTAGTGGAGATGAGTGGTACCCAGTGGGGTCTTCTGTGTTGTAGCCCATCCGCCTCAAGGTTGTGCGTGTTATGGCTTCACAAATGCTCAGTCAAAAGTTGCTCTTCTATCAGCTTGAATCAGTCAACACGTCATTTTCACCCACAGGACTTCCACATACTTGATGTTTTTCCCTTTTCACACCATTTTTTGTAAACCCTAAAAATGGTTGTGCGTGAAAATCCCAGTAAATTAGCAGATTGTGAAATACCGGCCCATCTGGCACCAACAACCATGCCACATTTAGAATTGCTTAAATCGCCTTTCTTTCCCATTCTGACATTCAGTTTGGAGTTCAGGAGATTGTCTTGACCAGGACCACACCCTTAAATGCATTGAAGCAACTGGCATGTGATTGGTTGATTAGATAATTGGATTAATGAGAAATTTAACAGGTGTTCCTAATAATCCTTAAGGTTTTTTTTTTTTTAACATATATAATATTCTGACAAACTTGTAAGTCGTAGTGTAGATCTATAAATTGAGGTTAAATTAACTAAGAAAAGAGTTTCTATTATTATCTTTGAGTTTTGTTCTTGCATTTAACAAAGTGTCTCATTATTGCGAAAAATCTACCTCTAATGTACTCGCTGCGGTGATGTTGCGCACTCGTTTCCCAGCTGGGGCTAAGAGGCTCTAAAAGAGGCAGAGGCTCTAAAAGAAATGCTTGACATCTTATTACATACTTTTTCATGTGTGCCTACATGAAGTCATACATTGTTTGAGGGATATTAAAATGTAAGATATGCTCGCAGACAGTTTCTTAATGCTTTGAATTTTACTTTAAACATGCAACACTTTTTAAATAAAGGAATTTGTTTTTGTTCTGTTTTCTGCTCTTCTGCCCACATTGACCATATTTTTTTTCATCAACACTGGCATTGCAACATGGTTTCTGTGGGTTTTGAAATTTTAAAAATTAACATAGACAGATGCTTGTTTATACGTGACTTTGATAAATTGTTTCTCGCTTCACAAAAAGAAGACAAACAACATGCAGAGGAGGGTAACACTACTGCTGTGTTTAATTACTGTACGGCACTTGCAATCGCAGCAATAAACCTGTCCAGCGCTCCTGTTTAATGAAAGCAGATCAAAGTTAAAGCTGTCCAGCAATGCTTTCATCCCCTCTGCTAATGCAACGCATCTGGAAGTCTTCAGAAATATTTATTGTGTGTCTGTTGTCACTCACCTTAGCTGGACTGAGGCTTTCTCAAATAACCAATGGACATTTTCCATGTTTATATACCTGTTTATATACATGTGACATCAGTGTCTGAAGCGATTTAGCAAATTTGACAAAGCTATGAGAATGCTGTTTGTGCGCAAAGAAAACTAAAATAACCAATTTATTCAACAATTTGTCATAGTGCCATTTTGGAGAGTATCACATATGTAAAAAACGTATGCAATGTATGTACATGGATACATTTTTTACATTCAGATCGATGTGTAAACAGCATATCTGCATGCATACATTGTTTTTTTATGTGATACTTAAATGAATACAAAGTGACGCTATTGTTGTATTCTTGAAAAAGTATTCTTGTATTTTTGTAGCTTCATAAAATTATGGTTGAACCACTGATTCTGATTATTTGAACGATGTCCTTGCTAAGTTTCTGTGCCGAAACATTTGTAATTCATACTTCAGACTTCTCATTTCGACTTCAGTTTTCATTTCATTTTTGATTAAGAGTATAGAAGAGCTGGTATTCTGTCAATTTGTGCTACCCTGTCAGATTTTGCTCCCATTAAAACAGTTGGTAGTACGAGTTGACAACGAAAAATTCTACCTGTCAAATTATGGTTTATTAATGTCTACACCTACTCTAAACCTATACTCTTACAGTAATGTAAATACAGTTATTATGTGTTATTCGTGGTTGTGGCTGGAAGGGATACAGCTACGGCTGGAAACCAGCAATAAATATATATTAGGTACAGTGCATTGCACATTTTCTCAAATGAAAAAAACCCAGCTTCTTCAGTACTGTAACCTATAGAGAAACCCAGTTAGTTGGTATATTTTTATAATATCAAAGGTTAAATAATATGTAATGAAAATGCTGAATATGCTCTTCTAATGCCCTTTTTCCAGTTTGTTTAACAAGTTATAAATACTGAATGGCTTTCCTGCTGTAAATTTATAATTTCTCGACATATGGTTTGCAAGCTTTCATTAATGTGTTTTTGTGGTTTAAACACTGATTGAGGAGTTATCTGAGACTTGATACATTTTAGTAATTGGTACTGTTCTTTTAACATAAATTCTACGCTTTTTATTTTTTTACTAATGTTAAATGTTAATTAGACAGTTACAGCTTGTCCAAAATGCTGCTGCCAGGACTCTAACTAGAACCAGAAAATTTGAGCATATCACACCAGTCCTCAGGTCCCTACACTGGCTTCCAGTTATATGTAGAATTGATTTTAAAGTACTTTTACTCATTTATAAAACACTCAATGGCCTAGGACCAAAATACATTGCAGATATGCTCACTGAATATAAACCTAACAGAGCATTAAGATCATTAGGATCGAATCAGTTAGAAAAACCAAGGGTTCACACAAAACAAGGGGAATCCGCTTTTAGCTGTTATGCTGCCTGTAGTTGGAACCAGCTTCCAGAAGAGATCAAAGGTTCTAAAACATTAGCTTAAAACTAGTCTCAAAACTCTGTTTAGCTGTGCATTTACTGAATGAGCACTGTGCTTTACATTTTACATATTTTGATCTATTGTTGTAATCATTTCTTTTTATGATTGTTTCTACTTCCTTTTTTGTAACTATTGTTTTATTGTTTTTATAATTATCCTACTTCCTTTTATGTAAAGCACTTTGAATTACCTCTGTGTATAAAATGTGCTATATGAATAAACTTGCCTTGCCTTGCCCAATGTTGCTTTTTAAAGTAATGACATGGCACATTGAAGTGTTCCAAAATTAGGGTTGGGTATCATTTAGGGTTCGTTCGATGCCAAATAATTTTTTTTTTAAATGGTTCCGGTGCCTAAACGGTGCCTGAAGCAAGACCTAAAAAATAAAATTGGTAACTCTTGATAATAACTACACGCTATGAATCATTAGTTAAGCATTAGTAAACAGTCAGTTCATCCTTTAGAAAGCATTGTTTCAACATTAATAGTCATTAGTAAGCAGTTTATAAATACAGCTATAAATGCCTTGTTCTTGATTTATAATCATATCTATTACAAAGGAGATTTAAAGGCTCAGTTATCTTCCAAACAGAACAAATAAAAACAACGCAGAGGGATACAAAACTATTCATTTTAATATACAAATACATATGAAACTGTACAACTGTTCACTTGAATGATTTACCATGAAATAGCATGAAAGGTTTAAAAAGACTATTAATAAAGTATCTGAAAAAGATTTACTCTTTGAACAATACATTAAATTACATTAAATAAAGACAAAATCAACAATAAATAAATAATAAAATAAGCTTATGAAACAGTAACTAACATATGATTCAATGCCATGTCTCAAGTGAATAAATCATCATATAACAGGCATCAAATGTGACTATATCTGTTTTCCTCTCGTGGAAAGGATTTACTATGTGCGCCAGCATTAGTAGTGAGCTCGCTTATTAATGGAAAAGTTTTGGCGCCTTAGATTTGTTAGGTTTTTTCGTTTAGTCACGGCACCGAAATGAGTCCGCGTTTTGATTTGGTTTGGTACATACCGGTTACTTAGGTACTGGTGCTATACTGGTACCGGTACCCAACCGTAGCTAAAATTACATTTATTGATTTAACAGATTTAGCATATGCATTCCAAAAATGGTTCTATGTCCTAAAACAGTGGTACCTTTTGGTTAGCGCTTATATGTGAAAAATTGTAGCACTGGTGTAGCAGCACACATTTGGAATTGTTGTGCACTGAGTTGTTGTATGAAGGGCAATGCTGAGTTCAAGTCCTGGCGAGAGCGGCTTGATGAGACAGAGGGGAAAAAAATCAATACTCTCAGTGTAACAAGGCTCCCTGAGTGGTGTCTGTC
Organism: Enteromius viviparus; assembly: GCA_032353835.1. Classification (NCBI taxonomy): domain Eukaryota; kingdom Metazoa; phylum Chordata; class Actinopteri; order Cypriniformes; family Cyprinidae; genus Enteromius; species Enteromius viviparus. Next base: position 49,434 of record JAUCNO010000275.1, on the reverse strand, counting down.
ACACTGTGCTCTCAGAGGAAGCACTGACCAAGAGGTGTCAGACCACAGCAGGCAGAGATATTACTAGAAGATACAAAGACGGCACTAGATTCTTCAGGACCACAGACAGGGATGTTTGAACTTAATTCAGATGCATTTTCTTTGCAAATACAGCTTTTGATGTCCTAGTAGAGGAATTTAAAGTAATTATGTTCAGATTATGCACTGGCAGCTAGAAAATTAGGTTACATCTTATTGGATGCATATTTAGATACGTTCCAAAATTTCATCTCCCGCTTGTTTGGCCTAAAGCTAAGCAGGATTCATTTGTACTTGGTTTTATCACAGTCATGGTATTAAGACTCCAACCAAGAGCTGCCGCTGATAATGAAGCTACCAATATGGATGATTCCGTCACTCTTGATTAAGTGTTGTGTCATGCTCAGAGTAATTGCCTTAATTAGCTATTGAACAGTTTTCAGGGTTAATGAGACAACAGGTTGGTAAGCGAATGTAATGTAATGCTGGAAGCTAATGATTTTACTTTCATCTTCTCTGAAATGATTTGATTAACAGGAGAGAGAAACAGATCCCCCTTGTTTGTTATTACAGAATCAATTTCATGGCTGGATGAGCTTTCTCTTGACATTTTTTTTTATTTTTTATTTTTTGTCGGACCACCAATCCACCAGACAAATTCAGTAAATCTGGCTTGCTCTTAGAAAATAAAAACAGCTTCAGTAGTTTCTTTTGTAGTTGGTAATAGTTTTGATCCCTCTGCTGCTTGTTTTCATTTAAATCTTTGTTGAATGTTCTGTTAGATGCATAGAGCAGGTTCCCTGTCTGTCAGTCACTATGACGTTATGTCATGATGACAGACTGGGGTCATTATTTGGGAGCCCTGATTCGCTCTGAAATAGAGAAAACGCCAATGAAAATTGGCCAGTGCAATTTGCATGCTGAGCCACTCCCCACAGAGCGGGTATAAATAGACCATCTGCGGGCGGTCCTCACATTTCACTCGGTGGACCGTTAGGGGATCATATGTCGATCACAGCAATGGGGGATGGGTTTTCATCTGGCGAGGATGAAGATTCGGCTGGACTGCAGCCTTCGGGTGCTGCAGCCCGAGCCGGGTCCGACTTGGAGATGATTGCCATGCTCGCTCGCAACGGCGAAACGGCATTGAGATGGGCCCACTGAGATGGGCGTCCCGGAGAGGTGAGAGGCTTGTTCTTGGGAGATAGTGACCACACTGCTCCCTCCACCCGAGGAGGGCCAGGTGGAGAATCTTTGGGTTCCTTTTGTTGGCATTCCGCCACAGGCCTCAGGACCTTGTCCCTCTCTGGGCCCAGGTGGTCGTGGCCTGATGGTGAGCAGTCAACGGCTGCCTCACTGTCGCCCACAGCACCACTCATCGCCAGCGGCCAGAAACTCACGGTTCAGGGACGCACTGCTTCCCACCGGACTTTCGGCCAGTCCCTCCGGGGACACGGGCAGTGGCACTTTTTTCGAGTCAGTACGGGAAACCCTCTGCTCAACACGGCTGCCCTGCTCACCGCTGCACACATCCCCGAGACGCCTCTGTACTGCGCGAGGAGTACTGGCAAAGGATGCAATAGAGCCGGTCCCTCCAGCCGAGTTAAAGTCAGGGTTTAACAGCCCTTACTTCATTGTGCCAAAGAAGGGTGGTGGCCTCCGTCCCATCTTGGACCTGCGAGTTCTGAACTGTGCCTTACACAGGCTGCTGTTCAGAATGCTGACGCAGAAACGCATTATTAAATGCGTTTAGCTCCAGGATTGGTTCACTGCGGTCGAAGTGAAGGACGCTTACTTCCATGTCACGATTCTCCCTCGACACAGGTTGTTTCTACTTGTTTGTTTTCGAGGGTCAAGCATGGCAGTACAGGTTTCTCCCCTTCGGGGTCTCCCTGTCACCATGAGTCTTTACGAAGGTCGTGGAGGGTGCCCTTGCCCCGTTAAGAGAAGTGGGTGTCCGGATCCTTAACTACATCAACACCTGGCTCATTATGGCCCATTCGCGAGAGCAGTTGTGCGATCACAGGGAGTTGGTGCTTCAGCACCTCAGCCAGTTGGGGCTTCAGGTCAACTGGGAAAGAGTTGACTAACTGGGAGTTAGACTCGGTGAGTATGACAGCGCGCCTCACAGAGAAACGCACTCAGTCAGTGCTGGCCTGCCTGAGTTCCCTCAAAAGCAGGAGAGTGGTGCCACTAAAGCAATTTCAGAGGCTTCTGTGGCATATGTCATACGCAGCCGCTGTAACGCCGCTGGGATTACTCCATATGAGACCACTACAGCACTGGCTGAACTCCCAGGTCCCGGGATGGACATGGCGCCGCGGCCCACTCCAAGTGGTTATTAGCCTGGAGTGTCTTCGCACACTCAGTCCCTGGAAAGACCCTGTGTTCTTGCAGGCCGGAGTGCCCCTGGGCCAGGTGTCCCGGCACACTGTCATCACGACAGATGCCTCCAGTGTGGGCTGGGGTGCTGTATACAACTGGCAGGCAGCTTCAGGACCCTGGACAGGGCCCCAGCTGTTTTGGCATATCAACTGCCTTGAGCTAGCAGTGCACTTAACCCAGCGGCGTAGGGCCAGCATGTGTTAGTCCGGACAGACAACAATGTGACTGAGGTGTATATCAACCAGCAGGGGAGTATATGATCACGTCGCATGAATCAGCTTGCTCGCCATCTCCTCCTTTGGAGCCAACACTGGTTCAAATCCTTGCATGCTGTTCACATCCCGGGGCAGCTCAATCGTGCAGCCGATGCGCTTACCTACCAGGGACAGTGGCGTCTCCATCCCAAGAAGGTTCAACTGATCTGGAGTCGATTCGGGGAAGCACAAGTAGACCTGTTTGCCTCCCACAAGTCCTCCCACTGCCAGTGGTTTTATTCTTGCACCGAGGGGACCCTCAACACGGATGCACTGGCACAAAGCTGGCCACAATTCCTTCGAAAGTACGCCTTCCCCCCAGTAAGCCTGCTCGCACAGACCATTCACAGACCATACTGGCCCACCCGGACCTGGTTCACGGAACTCATGCTCCTCGTGACAGCTCCTCCTTGGCGCATACCTCTGAGGCAGGATTTCCTCTCTCAGGGGTACGGTACCCTGTGGAACCTGCGTCCGGACCTGTGGAACCTCCATGTGTGGCTCCTGGATGGGACGCGTCAGACCTGAGTGTTCTTCCACCAGCGGTGGTTAAAACCATCACTTCGGCAAGAGCCCTCTCTAGATCAGGCCGCTTGGTTTCCTGCTTGCTGCTCCATTCACCCTAACAGGGGATGCGAGCCCCTTTACTCTCCCAGTCGTGTCTCCTCTTTTGCGCAAAGACTGGGGCGGAGCAGTCTGACGCTAGGCCCAGTATTCAGGTGATTGCTTAGCCCAGAAGGTCAGCCCCTGTACTGGGATAGGTGGCCGCATGCCTGATTCCCCACGGGTAATCTCTTGCAAAGTGGAATCCACGAGAAAGTTTCCCAGATGGTAAACTAGTCTTTCCCCCTGCGGGTGGAACTAGCCCCTGAGGCATAATCGTATGCGTACTACCCTGCGGGTTAGTCCATATTTGTGTTACTGAACATTTGCCTCCCTGCGGGCAGGGTGTGGTTCTCCGTAGCACCCTTCTACGGAAGGCGCGCTTCCCCCTCGTTCCGCCAAACTGTAACAACAAAAAGGAGGATCTGAAGCAGTCCTCGTGAAGGTTGAAATCCCTTCTCTAGAGTTTAAACTATTCTCTAGCTCAGGAATGCACAGTTTGGCTCCCTCCAGTTGCAAGGGGCTACAGTTGATCCCTGCAGGTATCACAGTAAGCGAGATTGCACTGGAGCATTGGGAAGGTTATGACCTTGCGCAGCAATCGTCAACACGCTTGCCTGTCAGAGCGAATTGTAGTGCTGTCGGTTGTGACAGGGTCTTGACTGTGGCATTTTCCATATGGACCCCAGTCTGTCGTCACGACATAACGTCATAGTGACTGACAGACAGGGAACGTCTCGGTTACGTACTGTAACCCCTGTTCCCTGATGGAGGGAACAGAGACATTATGTCCCCCTGCCACAGCCTCGACCCATCACTGGGGGCCCAGGGACCTGGGGAACGGGGGTTACGGTACGTTACTGAGATAATTATAATTATATCGATAATATATAATCGATAATTATAGCGAATATGCTGCCAAGCACCAAGGCAACTAAATGGGTTTTCAAGTAATGCTTCAATTAATATATATATATATATATATATATATATATATATATATATATACCATGATAAAGCTTTTTATGCTATGAATATTTACATTATGTCTGAGATCTTGTTTCTTTGTAATGTCTATTAAAGGAAAAGTTCACCCAAAAATGAAAATTCTGTCATCATTTACTCACCCTAAAGTAGTTCCAAAGCTGTATGAATTTGTAAAATGAATGTATGAAAAAATATATTTAAAAAAAGTTGTAACCAGGCTGTTTTGGGTCACCATTGACTTCCAAAGGAAAAAAAGTACTATGGAAGTCAGTGGTGACCCAAAACACCCTGGTCACAAATGTTCTTCAAATTATCTTCCTTTGTATTTGGCTGAACAAAGAAATTCATACAGATTTGAAAATACTTGAGGGTGAGTAAATGATAACAGAATTTTAATTTTTTTTGGTGAACTATTCCTATAAGATTATTAGTATCAGAAGAAATACTACTCGATTTTTCAGTCATCGTGACAAACTCCACTGTCACTCTGGTGAATCAGAAGAAGCCTTTCTTCTTCACTTGAGTGTTTGATGAAGTTTTAATGACTTCTGTGACCGCAGCCTCTCTATAAACATCTTATTTTCAAGCTCATATGTCTGTCTATTCTCTTCTACATTAATTTTAAGAATTGCCGTTCACAGGCACTGAAAATGCAATTTCCTTTTTAATCTTGTGTACGGAGGAGAAAACTTTTATAAACCATTGAAATTGAAAGCAAATTAGTAAAAAATAATAGAATAATTAAATGAATTTAACAGAATTGATGTATTTCATAATACAGCTACAAGTGTGAATACTGTATATTAGTTCAGTGTTATAAATGAAAATAGATAGCTGAAAATTTTATTGCATCTTGGTTGTGTCTTCCGCTACCTAATTTATTTTCCAAAACAGAACCACACTTGTTTGCTTTAATTTAATGTATCAAAACTTTATCAGCGTGATCAACTTGACCTCAGAGGAGTAATGAACTTTATATTTCCAAGGACAGCTCTTTGAACCAAATCATGCACTTGAACTTTAAAAGGAGTAGCTATTGCATGACTTAGTTCATGTTATCTAAAAAGGAAAACAGGGTGAATAAGAACTGATGTTATGTCATTTATTTTTATTTATTTACACACTATAGGGGTATTTAAGTATAGGCTATTTCAAAATATAACTGAACTGGCCTTATATAGCATTAGATATAATTAACTCATCTGTAGAAAATAATTTCTATTAACATGAATTATGTTTATTTCTTCTAGTGTTTTTCAGTCAGCTATATGTCCTAAATTATTATAACTCTGATTAATTTATTTTTTGCCTACCGCCTATAAACCATAAGTGTCTTAAGGACAGTTCCTTAGATGCTATATGTACGTGATGAGTGATGCTAAATTTGGAGATATATATATGGTGGCAGGTTAGGATCAAAAAAGCTAAGAAAGCATAGAACGGAAAGCTTTTGTCATGCCTTGAAATCTGGTTTTATGATTGGAATAGACAAGGAGTAATGATTTATTCTCTCCCCTTATGAACTAGATAGTATGATATCATTTCCTGATTATAAAATGCTACAGCAAAGGATATTAACCAGCACTTGCTTGTCAGCTTTTACAAGATTGATGTTCTGCTTGAGCAACTTGAGCTGCTCTTCAGATATTTAAGTTTTTCACTCGTACTGTAGGTAAGTTCACTTTAACATTTTGAAATGAGAGAGGTGCTGTTGCTCCTGTCTGCGCTTCTGACAGCTTGTGAAAATGAACACGAATCCTATTGTTAAGTCCTGGGAACAGGCATGTGGAGGGTTGTCCAGTTTCTCCAATTTTATGGACTGTCATCTGCCTATGTACGTCAGATCTGTCTAAATCTGGGTTCTGGATACATGAGTGACGAGTGTGAGTAATGAACGACCTCAGTGTGACGTTTCGTCTGAAGCTCAATTGAGCAGATGCACCAAACGCTGCAGGATCTGTCTGTGTCCATCTGGTGTGATGCTTTACACTTGGCAGGTTAATTTGGCTCAGAAAGGACTTTAAAATTTAATGACTAAGAATACACAAAGTTAAAACTCAACTTGTGGAGACAGAAGAACTAGCGTTATGTAGAACTAAATTTTTGTTTATTGAACTAGCTTGTATCTATATAAGGTATTTTGAGCCTTTTTACAGGAAACAGATTTTGTTTCCTGTTAAAGGATGACATCTGTTGATCACAATGGTTGAATATGTCATGCTGAAAGTGTTTTCACATTTGCGTGACTATATTTGATCATAAACACAGCAGTTCACTCAACATCTTCAGTCCAGTTTAACCATGCTGTAGTGTATTTAAAGGAGACCTTTTATGCCCAATTTTACAATTTGTAATATAGTATGTCCCAGAATGTGTCTGGGAAGTTTCAGCCTAAAATACCCCACAGATCATTTTGAAAATGGCCATTCTGAGTGGAATAAGAAAAATGCTGTTTTTGTACATTTCTCTTTAAATACAAATGAGCTGCTGCTTCCTGCCCCATTTTACAGAATAGGGCTGTGCCTTTACAGCTAGTTTGCACTGAAATCATGAGCTTTAAACCACAGTAGTTTAAACTTCTGATATAGATTTTTCTGCAACCTGGTCTCATAAACATGCATACCTCTGTGCACCTTTTCTTACGTGCCTTACTGCACGTTTTGCCACAGTTTTAAAGAGCAATTACCACTGAGTGGCACTAAAACTCAGGTGAAACACATTATGTTAATTGATATACAGTAGGTACGTGTTGCTGTATTTTTTGTGTTAAATTTTGAGGGACTGTCACTTAAAGGGTCACAACACCCCCCTGTTTCAGAAGTGCTTTTTCATACCTCTGGTTTGAAAAACTTTCTGAAAAGGGGCATTGTTCACATAGCGTATGTGATTTACCGCACGCGCCAGCATCAGTGGTGCGCACTGATCTACTGTACATGCGAAGAAACGGGAGCCGTGAGCTCATTTCAAAACCATTCGCGGCTGATATGTCATTTGCGCGCAATTCAATGATCTTATGATCTAAAGATCTAATAATCATTGATCATTCAATCATCTAATGAATTAATGCTCTATCATGTTGGAAATACGACATACACCAAAAATAACCCTAAACCTACCTGTTAGTGTTAAATGTAAAACTGATATAAAAAAGGCATTTGTTGATGTAACCATCTTATTTCAACTTCCTTTTATGCAGATTTGATAGATCAGTTGATTAGTAGAAAACAGTCAGTTGTTATATTTTATTGTGGCTATGATATTTTAGATCTACACGTAGAAGGCAAGTTTGTGTTGAGGAAAACAACCTTCCGGACTAGAGAGGTCAACTGTAATCTTTTTTTTGTACTTATCAGAGCCTGTTCGGCTGTCACATATCAAGAGAACGAATGACTTGGGTTGAGGTAGTGATTTGAGAGATGAACTGCTTGAGAGATGATCTGTTTCCTGAAACATATGAACGACTCAGTTGAGATGCAGTTGAGTGGGGAATTAATCATTAATCGGTCATCCTAATTTGTCTTTGGCAGAAATCATCATGATTTCCTAGGAATATGATGATGAATGAAGTTAAATTCTAGAGTAAAATATTCCTGATAATTTACTCACCCCATGTGACCCAAGATGTTTTTGTCTTTCTTTCTTCAGTCACAAAGAAAATAAGGTTTCTAAGAAAAAACATTCCAGGATTTTCTCCATATAGGGGAGAAAATGTGTTGGGACAATCTGTTGAAGGTCCAAACGACTCATTTTTCTGAATCTTCCAAGAGAGCGGTTTATAAAATGATCAAGAGGGACACTTCCTCAGCTTTTTCGACTTCTGAACTATGTTGACTAAATAAATCATAAAACAGCCAAACGCAGGTGCCAGTTAGTAATGAACATTTTGCAGAGCATTTCATCAGTTTCTATGGTTACAGTTTCTTATTGCATCCATCCAGTCATGTTTGTCCAGAGGAGTACATAAAGGTTTTTCATAATCATGGATCAGGACCACTGGCGAATCGTTGGTCTGATGTTGCAGTTATTGCAATTTCACAGGCCTTGATAATGTAATTAGGTGTATTTATTGATTAACAAACTGGCGGATTGAAGCAGTTGATTGCTCTGGTCCATGTTCGCCTGCGTTCATTTCAGCGGTTTGGAACCGTTATGTGGTATAACCTCTAATGCAACTGGAGGACTATCGATTCCAGTCCTGCTCAAGATGTTTTATAGATTGTTGGATTAAATTCCTCTCTGTTATCGATTATGGTTTTTGAGGGCTACACTGACACAATTTCTGGAGGGCAGCATCACAGAGACTGAGCATAGATCAATTCCATGCGAGATATTAAGTTTCAAATCAATTACCGGAACATTTGGGGGAAGTAATCAGATTAAACTATTAATATCAGAGAGAGATTGTCCGTTTTAGGTTACATTTGTGGAAAAGACCAATTTCGGGTCACATATTTTCTGTAATTACACACAAATCACAATCATACCAGGCAGGAGCTAGAGAGTAAATGTCACAGAGGCTATAAAATGAAAATAAATAAATATATACGAAGGAGCCAGAGATGCAGAATAGAGCTGAAAATAGGAGAATATATCAGCGGTGGTATTGTTGTCCTGTTGACTGTTAGCTGAGATGTTTTTTTGTGTAATGAGATAAGGAGGAACCATCACTGTTGGCTTTCGGCTTCCCACACACACAAATCTCTCATGAGAATCGTGCTGTGGCACCTCATGTAGCGGCAATGGCAGATGCACAGACAGCGGTGTTATATTCCCATTCAGACGGCAAGTATTTCACCCTGTCATCGTGAAGAATTTTGTGCATGTGGGAACAGTTTTGTTTGTTTGTTCGTATTTGATTTACGCAAATGCATGTGAAAGACAGTGTGCGCTATACACGTATACAGTTTATCAGCGTATTTTTGACATTCTTCATGATGGTGTGTGTGAGTTTGTGTTCGGGCTGCGGTCCAGCTCTGCAGGGCTGTGGAATCATCCAGGTCTCCAGCATGCATCAGGATTATCTCCCGCTCGCAGGAGAGGGGATCGGCGTCACAGCGCTCTGCACTGCCCAAGGCCATCAAACCTTACTAGCACGCAGAACACCATCCTCTGTCATCACTGTACACAAATACAGAGATGAGCTGCAAATTATGTATATTTATTCATACTGCGTTCACACTTTTGCATTTAAACAAATCAGTTGAGCGGCAAAACTGATCCGTTTAAACAAAAACTAAAAAGTGAATGTTTGGAGTTTGGTGCAATTTTGGAGCTTTCTTAAAACTTTGTCTAGGAAGGATTATGAGAATCTGAATCATTCATTATGTGCATATTTCTCTCCTGATTCAGATAAGGTGACTTTTTCAATTGAGGTTGCAATATAATGGAGTGCTCATTTGAAGCTAAAAACATCTTGATGCATTTGTTTTGCACTACAACACCCAGCTTTTTGCTTTACAAAACATGAATTGATGGACTGGAGTGGTGTGGATTGCTTATGGATTATTGTCTTTATCAGCTGTTTGGAGTCTCATTCTGACTGCAAAGAATCCATCGGTGAATGAAAGCAAGTGATGTAATGCTAAATATCTCCATATCTGTTCAGATGAAGAAACAAACTCATTTACCTTTTCCTTTTTGGAGAACTAATCCTTTAATCACATGTGTTAGCTAAAATGTTACATTTAATCATTTTATCCAATATATGCAAATACAAGAGTTCATTTTGATGGTTAAATGCCACTACAGCAACATTTCCCTTGTGAGATTCAACATTAAATGGAACAGAGTGATTAAAATGTGAGGTGATTAGAGTAAAGGATTCATACTTTGACAAGCTGATCTTTGAAATAGGAAGAAGACACCTGAAGACAATTGAGGAAAATTGTGTTGGAAGCATTTATAGAAATGTATTATAAATTTCTACTGGATTGAATTCAGCCGAAATAAATCTGGCATCTGAAATAGTTTGTGTGGAATTGGGCATATCAATGTCTTTTCTAAAATCCACAGCTCCACAGATACTAAATCAATAACACCAGACGAGGAAGGTGTTTATTCATAAGAAAACAGTGTTAATTTACTTAACTGTGAAAGAATGCTGAATTTTCCAATACAATACTAATTAGGATGTAGAAATATTTTGGAAAGTGTTATTTCCTATTTGAAAATCCTATTTCTTTACACATGCACACTTTATGTCTTTATTTTTGCAGACTGCAGAGAGTTCATGGCTGCTATAGGAAATCAAATATGAGTTCTAGATTTTGCAGGGGAAGGGGGGAGAATTGTAAAGAGGTAATCCAGTTTTTGTGACAGAAAATGAAAACGATCGTTCAGCTTCAGTCTGGGTAATCCTCTGAAATAACAAGCTTATGTACCAAAGCTTCCATAATTTTATCTGGAATCTTTCATACAGTGACATTAGAATGACATCAAAGCTGGACCAGCAATTCATGGCCAGCAAATCAATAGAAAGATGAGCCGTGTTAATTCTTAATATGTGGCAGAGTGAAGCATGGGCTGAAGCTGGTGTCTGTGGTGTCTCAGGTGGGGTTTTCCTAAGATAACACTCCTGTCTGATGCTCTTATCAATTTGCTTTGAGCTGTATGTATAAAATAGATAACTTTCAAACATTTGGGTTAGTCTTTTTAATTTTAATTTTAAAAGAAATTAACGGCAACACTTTACAATATCGTGGCACTAATATGCTTTAATTCATGCTTAACTAATGTACTAATAAACATGAGTCAATGTTTTACTCATGAAGAACTAAACTACTCATTAATAATAATTGCATCATCAACAAATGAGCATTCTACTGTATATGATTCATAAATTAAGCAATCAATCAAATCCAATTACTATTAGTTAAATGTGTTAGAAATGTATTAATTCCCTAATAACATATTTAACTAACAACAATTAATTGATTATTTAACCTATGAATCATATGGAATGTTTATTAGTTGCTGATGCAGTAATCATTGATAAATGGTTTCCTAAGTTATACATGAACTCATGCTTATCTGTGCATTAGTTAACCACTATTTCATTTATGCACCTGGATTGTAAAGTGTTGCCAAATTTAAATGCAGCTTACAGTAGGTGAACATAAGAGTCATTTTTATTAAGATGCTGCTAATTTGTATAAAGCTAAACTCTGTTCAATTTACATTGGCATTTTAAAGTTTGGTTCTGCATCAGGGATTTAATGACTGGCTCCCTGAATGAACTCTTGACAGTGTACTTAAATTGTGTCAGCGACAATAAACTCATTTGGGGTTACAAGAATTGTAATTAGGTCTGCAGAAGCTATGCAGTAATCCCTCTATTAATAAAGTTTTTAATTATACTTAACAACTGAACTGGGTATATACATTGTTCCTGCTAGGATGTTTTGTTTACAGAATTTCAAGATTCGTCTCCAGAGCCTTCATTTAACAAAATAATTTCCTGAATAAAGGTGCACCAAGTAATGTTTTTCTCATTAAAAAGTTTAATACATAAACAAAAAAACACTTTTGAGAAATCTTAGAATAATGTTTGCTTAGTTTAATTCTATTGGTGGTCCCTAGTTATAATCTTAAAAAATAAAAAATGGTTATTGTTGATTTTTAAGATGTTTTAATGAGTCCTGAAAAAAGATGGTAAAAACCATGGTAGATATTAACTTCCGTTTATTGTTTACGCTGGGAACGGTCAGGTAAAGTGCATTGTATCATATTCCTTGTAATTTATAATATATATATATATATTAATAAATATTTTACCAGCCAACAATTCATAAAACTGTTGGGATGACATTAAAGTATGTGGTAGTTGGCGGGGAAATCACACTGGCCAAAAAAACCCCAAATGATCCTGTGTAAAAGTGAAAGTAATTAAGAATAAGAAGAGTTCTTTTCCCAAAACATTAAATTGTGTTAGAGCGACACTGGATTTGTGCTATGGTGACAAACAACATTTAGCTCTCCTATAGGAGCAAACTACAATAGCTTAGTCAAGACAAGAAAATAATACAAAAGCAAAACAGCATACAGCACTCAGGGTGCCACAGCATAGGAGAAAACCAGAGGAGAGAGGGGGTGGAGGAAGAGGGTAGTTAAAGAAGCGCTCTGCAGCATGGATGCTCTGAGGTAATTAAGCTTGGAGGAGTCAGATCCAGTCTGGCTCAAGGACACCGCCGAGCAGCACAGATATTTCTTCCTGCATGCTGCCACTAAAAGTTCTGCTTACTGAGGAGAGGACAGTAAGAATGACACGTGATCATTTTAGGGGCTTAGTGATGGCATGTGCCTGGCTTTGCAACAGCGTCTGAAAAGGAGGCTGGGGGCAAATAAAAAACAAAAGTAACAAAAGCTGTAATGACTAGTCTATATGGTGAATACTTTATGGAATCATTCTACACAATGTTTTTTTAATTATAAAATATTAATTCTCAATCTTTTTTTTTTTAAATAAACTTTTAGTATTCCCTATGTCTGAACTTGTCATGTTTGTACGTTTATGTTAGATTTTAAGATTTATTTGATTACGTGCACACATTTGAATAGTAAGTAGCAGGTTCTTCTACATCAAGAAAATGTAACTTACTTAAAGGTTGTGAGTCAAAAGCGCCAAACTGTCCTTGCAGAGCTATAATTGCTCCACTTTATTTATTACTTTGTACTCCCACATATCACGAAACAGGCAGGTTTCTTTGAAGATAAACTGGAAATTTAATGATACAGGCAGGCAGGAACAAAGGTACATGCAGGGTAGAAACAATGTAGACAATTAAAGACTGACAATAAGTACAGGAACTGGCTGCGGCGTCCTGACAACGGGGCCGAAGAGCCGGGCCAACGGTGAGGATCCAGTGGGCCAAGGCGGAACATACGGTTCCGGCGACAGACACGGATAAGGGGAGCCTGACCGAGCCACAGGGATGGAGAGACAAGGCACAGCCAAAGGAGTGGAGTCCCCAGGCGATGGATGGTCTCCGATCAACCAAGGCTGAGCTGGAGGGACGATCGAGCCCGGTGAAGCTGAAGGACTGATGGGGACCGCAGGAGAGAAGGGAGCTAGGGCCCATGGAGGAGCTGACAGGTCCAAGGAACCAGGCGGAGTTCTGGTTTTGGAGGTTGGAGGAATAGTCGGAGGGCGCACAGCCCATGTCGGTGCTGGTGGATGTGTGGGCGGGGATATACCAGGCTTCCCCGACGGCTCTCCTTGTTGAAACTTTGGAACTGGCATCGGCTCTCCTGGTTGAGACTCTGGAACTGGAATCGGCTCTCTTGGTTGAGACACAGGAACTGGAATCAAAAACTGCACCCCTGGCCGTGACTCTGGAACTGGATTTGGGATTGGCTCTCCTGATCGAGGCTCTGGAATTGGCATCGGTTTTACTGGCTGTAACTCAGGAACTGGATCTGGGATCGGCTCTACTGGTTGTGATTCAGACACTGGATCTGGGATCGGCTCTACTGGCCGAAAACTAGGGACTGGAATCAGGATCTTCCGAGATTTAGGGGCTGAAATCGGGATCGGCACTCCCGGCTGTGATCTGGGGGCTGGAATCGGGATCAGCACTCCCGGCCGTGATCTGGGGACTGGAATCGGGATCAGCATTACTGGCCGTGATCTGAGGGCTGGAATCAGGAACAGCTCTCCTTGACGTAAACTATGAACTGGATTCAGGAACGACTCTTCTGGCCATAAACTATGAACTGGATTCAGGATCGGCGCTACCAACTGAAGCTCTGGGACTGAACTCAGGAATGGCACCTCCGGCCGTAAACTGGAGGCTGGATTAAAATCGTGAAATTTTGGATCGGAATTCGTGGGGATTAGAGCTAGTAGATCGGACCATAAATCCATTTCTGGTCTCTGATGCCGCGGGCTGGGAAGGATGTGAGCCCGCTCAAGAGGCGGTGAAGGATCTCCTCGGGGCTGACCATGTTGGCGTAGCGGTAGGTGATCCTTCCCCTTCGGGAAGAAACTGCAGGAAATGCCTAACATGGGCAGCGGCGGATACAGGAGGAGTTTGCACATGGCAGACTAGATATAAACACTGACAACGCCTTTAAAACAATATATCTGATTATTATTATCAATGAAAACAGTTGTCTTCTGCTGCTGTGTGAATGTGGCCCAAGAGGTTAAGGAACACTACTTTTATTGCAATACACTTTCTTTATTTTAAAAGTAAAACAAAATTCCACTTTTGTATTGTCTTAGTGCATTGCGTAATAAAATAAACAGATGTAGTAGGGAAGCATTGATCAAAATTTTTCATGGCTGATTTTAATTGCCATTTTTAAAATTGGTATAAGTCAAGAAAGACAAGAAAGTCCAAGAGTAAATGAGGAGTATATGAAGATCTGTAGCCATATAAAATTAAGAGGCAAACATGGAGTTTAATCACTAATCATTTAATCAAGGAGTGCATTATATACATTATACAGTGACTGAAAGTTGTGACAACACATCAGAAGGCGGGCATGAAAGTGCGCAGTCATTTAAAAAGTTGTTTCCTCATTTGAATTCAGCCATAAGGAAGCAGATCTTTATTCAGAGAGCATACAGCAAGGGCCAGCCCGGGCACATAGGGGTGCACCAAAGGGAATGTCAGCGAACACCTTGAAACCGCCTTCATTTGTCACAATCAGATTCTTGGCCCCTCTCATGCTTTTGGTATTCTGTGCATTCAGGGCGACAAGCTCAAAGGGACAAATCGCTTATCCCTGATTCCCAATAGCTCTGAGCAACATTAATAACAGCAGTGTTTAACATAGCCTGTGCTCTCATTATCAATGACTTGTTTTTTGAGCCACGGTCTAGACTCTTTATCTGTGAGAGAACATTTTGGTTGGTTGAGGTGTTTTGTAATTCACTCATGCAAGGACGGAGGCTTTTTTGCTTTTTTAAGATCTGTTTTTTGCCTTCATTTGATAGGAAAGATCAGTATTGACAGGAAGTGAAGCGGTAGAGAGACAGGGCACAGGATCGGGAAAGGACTTTCGGGACTCGAACTCGCAACAAAATTTTCATAACAATTGAAATATCCTCTCATGGACATAATGAAACATTTAGTGAATTTAAATCTGTTTAGTCTGTAAAAAACTTTTTTGGAGCATCTGTACTAGTTTTTACATAGTTGACTTGTTTTTAATTTATGGCTATTGTATCACACATAAATTATTGCAATACTGCATATAGTGTTCATTTTGAATATCGTGCAGCCCTTTTGTTTTTTGGAACATCAGTTTTTTTTCAGTTCGTATGCAAGTGTGTAGTTTGGACAGCCACTTGAAAAACATCTCTTTTTATAGCCCTGAAGTTATGTTCTGCTAATTAGTGTCCACCGAGAGAGGCTCTGCTGATGTTAATGTTTTGTGTCAGGTGCATTTGTTTTTGTGATATAATTACCTTCGTTTTGCTGGTCACATTACTCTGACCTCAACCGTTTGTGCAGCACATTTTAGTAATTCAAGTAACTGCCTGTTTAATTCTAAGGGTCAGAGAGTATGATAATCTAAATTATGTTTACAGAAAGTCGGAATAAATCACCTTTGCTTGAGGGTTCCTTCTGGGAAGGACTCACGATTCAACTTTTTTTGGACTATGTACGTGAGTTTTTTGGAGTATATGAGCTGCTTGTCAACTTAGAGATTTGCTAAAAGTTTGTATTTCAGGAAAGGGACACTTATGAATTATAAATATGTGGTTATAATATCAGATGTAAAGAGTAATCAATAGTATCACCACTAGCACTAAAGGCTGTATGCAAAAAAATAAAGTGTATAAAATGAAACTAGATTCAGGAATCGATCTGTTTGCTTATGAGAATACAGCCACATGTATTTCAGTTAGAATGATGTAACAGTAAATATTTGTATGCAAAAGTAAGTGCATTTATATCTTTACACTCTTAGTAAAAGTAAACATTAATCTGCTGACTAAGAATGTAAAGAAAATTAAAGTTTCAATAAAAAAATGTCATCAGGTAAACGTATCCTAAATACAACAAAATATCTTCATTTACATGTTGAAAACAGAAACGGAAACACTATAAACTGATATTCCCAGAATTCCCTGCATTGCATTTTAAATTTTGTTTGAATTTGATGTTTTTTCTTTGAAATAACTATGTTTCTTAGTTTTTCTAGGGTTGTATGTTACATGCAATCTTGTTAAATTAATGTTAAATATACGCAAGTATATTGTAGTTACTTTATATCTGGGTAGTCTGAAAACATATTGTAAAATATGTAGCATATAACATTTCTAATAATAAATAATTAAATTAATTAAAAAGTAATACTGATGTTAAATCAGTAAATCAGCATTTCATATGAATATGTGCAGATATTTTGGCCAGTGTCCCCTTAAATAAACTATTTTTCTTTCTGTATTTGGGGATATGTTGAATGATCTGGCCCACATCACACCACTGAGTTTCGATAAAACTGAGGAGTCAGAAATCTAACATGGCCATTCTGAAATAAGCAATTTCTTTATTTTCAGTCACTGAAATGTGCAATAAAACAAATCCATCTGTTTTGGTGAATTGATGAATTTGCATGAATTTTAAAAAAATCTCTTATGTATATTTTTACAATCTACATATTCTCTACTGACAGTTAGGGTAAGGTTGGGGTTCAGTAGGCTTGCATTCTTGTTGTTTTTTCTATAAAATATGTTTTTATACCAATCAAATAGCAAAAATCTGTTCCCAATTTTGAAAAAGTTTTAAATTTTAGGTTGAGATTGGGTTGCATATTGTCTCACAATTAAAGGCATAGTTCACCCAAAAATTAAAATTCTGTCCTAAATTACTAACCCCATGTTTTTCCAAACCGTTTGTTTATCTTTGGAACACAAATTAAGATATTTTTGATGAATTCTAAGAACTTTCCCATAGACATCAAAGGTCCTAATACAATCAAGGTCAACGTGACATTAGTAATAAAAGCTTTATTCACCAAATCTCTCTTGCATGTATGTAAACAATGTATGCAAACTATGTACGCTGATATGTTGTTTACATTTAGATTAAAGCACAAACAATCCAAACATATCTGTGTACATATGTTGCATAAATGGCACTATAGGGTGATGCGCAGGAGATGAATTGTTGAATAAAGTCATGATTTTGATTTCTTTGTGCACAAAAAGTATTCTTGTAGCTTTGTAAAATTACAATTGAACCTCTGAATTCACATGGATCATTTTTATGATGTCCTTTATACATTTCTGAGCCTTGATCATGATCCTTCAGAATTAATAAAAAATATCTTAATTTGTGTTGCAAATATGAATGAAGGTCTTAGGTATGAAACAACATGAATTAGTGTATGAATAAATTAGAATAATTGGTGATTTTTCATTTTGGGTATACTACCCCTTTAGATAAATGTTTCATGGGCACATATACTGTATGCAGTCACCCTCACATACATTTACTTTTCTTTTTCAATTTAAAGATGTCCCCAGGTAGAGGTAATGTCAGATTTTTCCGACTTCTGAGGAATCCTAAACTGTAGCTAAGTAAAGCCGCACACACAAACACACCCCTCCTAGTCTGTGGGGTGGAGATTAGCCCCTTCCAAGCGCTCTGCTGTTGCACAGATTTGCCAGGAAAACAGAGACACGAGGCTGAGCCGCAGATCTCAGATTAAACCTCTTTTATCCTTCTATTCTCTCTGTGTGTACCAGTCTGGACTGCTGGTTTGATAACACAAAAAAGGCTGTAAGCAAAGATATTGATTCTCACACTGACGGAGTGCTTCTAATACAGTGCATGCAAATGCTCGGCTTTGTGGTGATGCTGAATGAAGCTAAACTCAATCAGAGAAAGTGCCTGCTGCTCTGTAAATGTGCCACATTCATTTTCCTGCCTCAACCTCAGTGGACCCAAATGACCAGTGAGGTAATTACATTCACGTTCCTGCACAACAAATTATGGCTTTGAGACAACATTAAAAGTCCCAGTGAAATTAAAACCGGAGTTCCGTGACTGTTATACCATGTCTGTTAGCTTTGAGGCTGTCATATACATGTGCACTTTCTAATTAGTTAGTGTGACATTGTAAAATAATATATTTTTAAGATAAACACATTTAAAATGTCCTATTTTCTGGTAAAATCTGCAAATATTATCCGTGATTCAATGCAGTAAAAACATGTCTGGAACATTGGGAAAGATGGGATTCAGGAATTATTATGAAACAAAGGAAAACGTCAAATAATAAAGAAATGTAGAATAATGCATTCGAACTGTTTGCGAATAATATTTAATACTTTTGCTTATATTGTGTAAAATGCCTAAAATTGCACAACAAAATATTATATAAGAATTAGGAAAATTAAGACAAATCAATTCAAAATGTCAAAAAAGTACATGGATAAAACTGTTGGTTAATATTTCTATCATAAAACAGTTGCCAGATATAAAATATTTAATGTAGCTACTTATTACCTGTTTCTTTAATAAAACCAACGCACCACACTGTAATTTATGTTCAGATTCTGTGAACAGTAAAACCCGCCTCCTTTTTTTGATTGGCCATCTCAATCATTTTGATGTTGCTGAGCACTGTTGGATCTCTGAGGCAGACCAGCCTAATACTGTAACACTTTCAACTTGCTGTCATACTAATCGCACAGACAGCAGAGCGTAATGGAGTGTAGCAGAGCAGCATCAAGAATATCAATTATTTGGTGTACAACCCTGAAATAATAATGTCTGACATTTTGGATAAATTTGTTTAACTGATAGCGACCGCGTTTGTTTGCGCTTTAGTGCTGGTATTGACAGAGGTTTACTCGTCACTCCAAAAGTGTGGTGCTGTGCCGCGACTCGCCATGTTGCTCCCGACTTGTTGTTTACTTCCGGTGTTCT